>CM052448.1:31295039-31308657 GCA_028533085.1 Varecia variegata | reverse complement strand
AAATTAGCCGGGCATGGTGGTACATGCCTGTAGTCACAGCGACTCGGGAGGCTGAGGCAGAAGGATTGCTTGAGCCCAGGAGTTTGAGGTTGCTGTGAGCTAGGCTCATGCCATGGCACTCTAGCCCGGGCAGCACAGTGAGACTCTGTCTCAAAAAAATATATATATACTCATCTCCAGATTATATGATGAGGGATTAATATCCAGAATATATAGATAACCCCTACAACTCAACAACAACAAAATGGCCCAGTTAAAAAACGACAGAGGACTTGAATAGACATTTATCCAAAGAAGATATACAGTGACCAATAAGCACATGAAAAGACACTCAGCATCACTAATCATTAGGAAAATGCAAATCAAAGCCACAGTGATACCACTTCACACCTATCAGGATGGCCATTATCAACAAAACAGAAAATAACAAGTGTTGGCAAGGATGTGGAGAAATTAAAACCCTTGTGCACTGTTGGTGGAAATGTAAAATGGTTCAGCCACTATGGAAAACAGTATGGCAGGTTCTCAGAAAGATCCAGCAATTCCAATTGTTGGGTATATACCCCAAATAATTGAAAGCAAAGTCTCAAAGAGATATTTAGACACCCATGTTCATGGTAGCATTATTCACAATAGTGAAGGGATGGAAGTAAACCAAGATGAATGGATAAACAAAATGTGGTATTTGCATAGTGGAATATTATTCAGCCTTGAAAAAGAAGGAAATTATGACTCATGTTGCAATATGGATGAACCTTGAGTACATTATGTTGAATGAAATAAGCTAGTTAGAAAAGGACAAATCCTGTATGATTCCACTTATATGAGGTACCTGGAGTGGTCAAATGCATAGAGACAGAAAGTGGAATGGTGGTTGCCAGGCCCTGGGAGAATGGGGAGTTATTGTTTAATGTGTACAGCTTCAGTTCTGTAAGATGAAAAAAGAGTTCTGGAGATGAATGGTGCTGATGGTTCCCAACAATGTGAATGCTACTGAGCTGTACACTTAGGAATGCTTACGATGGTAAATTTTATGTGTATTTTACTACAATTTAATAAAAAGTTCCCCAAATTCTAATGTGTAGTCAGGTTTGAGACCCACTATTAGGGGGAGGGGCAGGGAGGGTTTGTGTGCAACCTCGGTTACCTTACCGATTATAAGTTAATAATGGAACAGGTAGGTTTTAATAGTGCCAACAGGACTCAGGCCTGTAATACTAGCACTTTGATCTCTTGAGACCAGGAGTTCAAGATAAGCCTGGGCAACACAGCGAGACCCTGTCTCTACAAAAAATAAGAACAATTAGCCAGGCATGGTGGCACGTGGCTGTAGTCCTAGCTGCTCGGGAGGCTGAGGCAGGAGGATCACTTGAGCCCAGGAGTTTGAGGTTGCAGTAAGCTATGATGACACCACTGCTCTCTAGCCTGGGCAACAGAGCGAAACCCTGTCTCCAAAAAAAAAAAAAAAAGAAAAACAGAAAAAGAAAAAAAAAGCATAATAAAAGAAAGAAAAAGAAAGAAAACTAAAAGTATCACATGGTAACAAGAAAAATTTTTCCATAAAATGGTGCTAAGGCTAATGACGGGCAGCTCAACTTTGAACTGTTAGAACTTCGCAACCTGACCCCACGTCTCTGGCCAGAACCTGTAACCTCAGCTTGTTCTGAAACAGTTTCTTTTTTCTTTTGGGTCTAGTAGGATTTAAAAAGCTCCAGGAAGGTATAGAAATAATAACTGGTAGAATTAATGAAACCCTAAAAAGGTATAAAAATTGGAACCTCAGGGAGGTGTCAAAATAAAAATAAGATGACTTCAATGGGGCAAAATAATAAAAAATAAGAATGAGAAAAAAATTAAGTCCATGGTTATAGAACTTTCGTAACCAGTTTTGATGGCAGGGCTTTAATAAATGATATCATTTACAAATATTAGGCATAATATTTGTATATGCTTAAAGCATATGAAGTAGTTAAAAGAACTAACCATATTGAATTTGTGTTTGCAGTTTAAGTTACTTAAGATACTTTGGTGAAATTTATGATCAAAGTCTAAATCCCCTACTAAAAATGTATTTTAATTTTTTTGTTAAATAGTGTAGTAAATTAAGTAAACAGAATATAGAAGGTGGTGGGTATTTCTTCCCAGCATCTCAGAAAGGACATAATCTAGCAGTGGGTTCCTGTGAGGACTTTAAATAAGAAGATGCAAATAAAGTAATGAGCACAGGGCCTGCAATCCAGGCTACTCACAATCCAGTTCCGATGAGTTAGTTTATTGCAAAGGGAAGGAATTGGTAGCAGGAGCAGTCATCAGAGGCAGAGTGGAGAGAGGAGCTCTCACAGGCATGCTATCTGGCGGATCAGGCAGTCACTCAGTCACTCAGCACATGCGAACAGAGCACCAGCAAGGTGCCAGGCATGCTGGGGATACAATGGTGAACAAGATGGGGCCCTACCATTTTTCCTCCTCCCGTGGTTTTCTCCCCAAGTCCCACTAGCTGTCTTCTTTTAGCCACAAACACCTGCCTACCACACTTTTACCTCCAGCCATTCTCATGAATACAACTAGGACTGGCCTCTTCCCTGTCCCGGGTTGGGCCACCGGCTTCACCACTACAGCCCTGACTTCTATTCGAGAGGCGTAGAGCAAAGGTCTCAATTCAGGGCACGAGCAGTCAACTAATCTCCACCGAAGTGGTTCGGAGTGTGGGCTTTGGGTTGGATGGCAGAGGTTTGAATCCCGACTCAGCTGCTTCTTATCCGTGACCTTTGCCAAATAATATCACTGGGCCTCAGTTTTCTTATCTATATAGTAGGGATAATAATCCCTACCCAAAAGGGTTCCTGTGAGGATTAAATGCATTTATGGATACAGATATGGGTCAAATACAGATCTGATCTATGTACACATATATAAATATAGGCCCTGAGTAACATTAGTGGCTGCTATTATTGCCTTAATATTCCTGCTACTTTGGGGTTTGCTCCTTGGAGGATCTTAGATGCTCATTTTTTGAATATTACCAAACAGATTAGATCAGACCATTGGCAAAAGTGTTTTTTTTTTTCCTGAGTATTAATTCATCACCCTATTCAAGCCAATTGATAGCCGTTTCATTTCACATTCCCCCTAAATCACCAATAGATAAAAATAAATCAACAAAGAATGTAAGAAAGACTCTGAGAAAAAAACGTCTCTATAAACAACAGCCAGGGTGGGCAAGTGGTTGGAACGTAAAGGGTGTTTTGAGACCACAGGGTCTCCTGGGATCAGGGCCGCTGCTCATAGTTGTGCAAGTTGTCCACTGCACAACTCCTGGAAGTGCCACTCATTACCAAGTGAATACCAATTTGTATAATTATTACAATAAATTTCCAACAGATAGCAGTAAATTGTTTTAAGGAAAGGGCATCTTTTTCCAATTCACACAAAGTTGCTAAGAATTTATGAACCGACTGAGGAGCTGACTGTGGTCTCTCCAGAGGAGAGAGCATGTACCACGCTTTCTTATCTTTCGTACTAATTTAGGATCTAAGAAACCTGTGGCAGAGAGGGACTGCCTTCTCTCAAGGTCTAGGGCACAGACTGGGATTCCTTGGTGTGGTAGGCAGAATTCTAAAGATGGTCCCCTAAGATTGCTGCCCCCTGGTGATTCAATCAAACACTAGGTAAACTGTGCAAGGATTTTGCAGATGTGATTAAAGTCCCAAGTCAGTTGATACTAAGACGCGGAGATTATCACGCAATCAGATAGCCATTTCAAAACAGAGTTTTCTCCAGCTGGTAGGAGAACAGGAAGTCAGAGATTTGCAGCATGAGGGGCGTTGGAGCCATTGCTGACATGAAAATGGAGGGAGCCACAACAAGAGGAATGGGCAGTGAACACAGTCCTATGCTGCAAGGAACTGACTTAGGCCAACAACCTAAATGAACTCGGAAGTGGATTCTTCCCCCAAAGCCTCGGATGAGAGCCCCGTTCAGCCAATACCGTGACTTTGGCCTCGTGAGACACCGAGCTGAGGACCCGGGCAAGCCCATGTGACCTGACCTGCAGAGCTGTGAGGCAGTAAATGAGTAAATTTGTGGTGGTTGGTTATGTAGCAATAGGAAACGAATACACTTTGTTTCATGAAAGAGCTCAGCTGGAGAGAACTTAGGAATCCCTTCAGGAAAAGGTTATATCAGTTCTCTTGCACAATGGTGTGGAGAACACATTTTTACCACTCCTAATGTTTCCTTTTGTGCGGATGGAGGTCCCCTGATATAGAACTACTGACCTTTCCCCATCTCCTGACTTAGGAAGAAATAGAGCTACTTAGGAAGGAGAAATGGTGTATCTATACTCCTGTTCCTTCCTCTATTTTTTCCCCTAGAGAGTGAGCCTATTGGGTAAGAACCTAGGTTCTGCCCTACTCCTCCAAGTTCCAAGTTTTACAAGGGAGGCCTGTCATGGTCTGCCTGTGACCATGGGTGGGCAAATCATTAATTCTGGATTCAGCAACATGGTCCAAAACTCGGGAAGAAGAGAAATATAAATTAGTGGACTCTCTCATCTCCCCTACCCCCTAAAGCCCCCCCGCCACACGCAGCCCTTGAAGAGCTGACCTAATTTGCTCACCTTTGAGGACGTGGAAGGGAGCTGCACAGGTAGACTGACTTGAGAGATTGCTGCCCGCACTTGAAAAACCCTGTAGGTGAGGCATCCTCTTAGTGCCTCAGCTGTAGGATAATGGTCTTCAGATTTGTACAGTACTGGATATTAGGAACTGAACTGTCTTCCCCACACCCCCAATTCATATGTTGAAGTCCTAACCCCTAGTACTTCAGAACAGAAGGTCTTTAAAGAGATAATTAAATTAAATGAGGTCATTAGGGTGGGCTGTAATCCAATATGACTGATACCCTTATGAGGAGGAAATTTGGATGCAGACAAGCACAGAGCAAAGACGCTGTGAAGACACACTGAGAAGACAGCCATCCAACAGGCAAAGAGAGAGGCCTCAGAAGAAACCAACCCTGCTAACACCTTGATCTTGGACTTTTAGCCTCCCGAACTGTGAGAAAATACATTTCTGTTGTTTAAGTCACCCAATCTATCGTACTTTGTTATGGCATCCCTAGCAAACTAATATACTGGCCCACTCAAGAGGACACTGTTGTCTTACACCACTTGCCTCTGTTTGAGAGAACCTAACATCCCGTTCTGACTGCTAAGAGTCAATAAAATAATGACTAGCCAAAGAAAAGTTAACAGCCCATCTAAGGGACACAGAAACCAGAGGAGAGAAGACCAAGCCAATCCCTGGATGAAATGGCTCCAACTGAGGTAGAATTGATTGAGCAGGGCTGTTTAAAAAAAAAAGTTACAAGGCAGGAGGATCACTCGAGGTCAGGAGTTTGAGACCAGCCTGAGCAAGAGCGAGACCCCGTCTCTACTAAAACAAAATAGAAAGAAATTAGCTGGACAACTAAAAATATATAGGAAAAATTAGCTGGGCATGGTGGCGCATGCCTGTAGTCCCAGCTACTCGGGAGGCTGAGGCAGGAGGATCACTTGAGCCCAGGAGTTTGAGGTTGCTGTGAGCTAGGCTGACGCCACGGCACTCTAGCCTGAGCAACAGAGCAAAACTCTGTCTCAAAAAAAAAAAAAAAAAATCTACCAAAATAAAAAAAAGCTTACAAGAATACAAATGTCCTGTCACCACTCTTCCAATCATGTTCCTTCCAAATCCCTGGCTAACCAGCCATGGGCAACTGCCCGTGATTAGTGTAGGTCTGCACTTCTGGCCATTTCTCGTGCCAGGTACGGTGAACCACCAAGCGCACTGCACAACATTTTGTCCACCGCAAAGATTTCCCTTCACCACTGTGCATCAGGGTCACCCAAGTGGGCTTGTGGTGCAGCTGCTGTCCACCATCAGGTCATGACAGCACGTCACGCAGACTCACCTGTAAACAGGCTTGACTTTTTCTACCTTGGTAACTGGTCATAAGGGGCATCCCAGGAGGCCATAGGCATTAATTGAGGGAGAGAAGACACTGCCACAAGAGTAGGTGTCGAAGGAATCTGAGCCACCTGCATGTAAATGGCTCATACCTTCTGGAGCTTTCCAAGCCTGGTCTTGTATATACCATTTCCATTTGGTGATAAATTGCTGCTGTGCACACCCAATATTATGACTGGATTGATCAGACAACAATTCATTCATGAGGAGAATCTGAGGTCACGTGGTTATCTGATGTCCGCCGGTTAGGTGTGCAGTCCCTACCAAGGTCCAGTAGCAAGCCAGAGCTGTTTCTCAAAAGTAGAATAGCTGTCTACAAAAAAGGGCCTAGGTTTTTTTTTTTTACTCCTGTGAGTCTGTGCTTTGATTCTCCTATTGGTGCTTGCTAGAGGCTCCATATAGCATCTCTGTTTGCCATGGACACTTTGAGTGTCACTGGAGCTGCTGGATCTTAAGTACCAGTTGGCAGAGCAGCGTGTGATGCAGCCTGGACTTGCACAGCCTTCTCTCGCTCTGGTCCCCACTCAGAACTGGCAGCCTTACAGGTGACTCCATTGACAAGATATGTTGCCTCCAAAATCCAGACAGGCCTACCAAGCATTGCGCCTCTTTTAGGGTGAAGTAGATTGTATGAGGTACAACTTGTCTTTCACTGGTAAAGAGGGGGTATCTAGATATCTAGATACTGAATCCCCAGAAACTTCCCTGAGGTGGCAAGCCCTGGAAACTTTCATAGGGCCTATCTCCCACTTTCTCGTTTGCGTATGTCTTGCAATGAAAGTACTCGTTACTCCCTGTTCATTAGATCCAATAATGTCAATGCAGTGGACCAGTGCGATGTTTCATGGAGTGTCAAGATGATCAAGATCTCTGTGGACTGTATCATAACAGAGCAGAAATGACATGGTCTTGAGGCAACCTGGAGACACATGGTAGCTTTGCCTCCTAAAAGCAAACTGCTTCTCGTGGACGTTGCATTTGGTATGAAGAAAAAGCCAGGTTGATGGCTTCATACCAAATGCCAGGGGCCAGACTGATTTGCTCCAAGAAAGATGCGATATCTGGAACAGTAGCTGTAATTGGAGCCACCACCTGATAAAGTTTATGACGATCCATAGTCATTCTCCCAGAGCCTTCTGACTTCTGCATAGGCCAAACTGGCGAGTTAAATGGGCAAGTGATAGGTGTCACTATCCCTGCTTTTCTCAGTTCTTTGATGGTGGCATTAATCTCTGTGCTTACCCAAGGAATGTGGTATTTCTACTGGCTTACTGTCTTTGTAGGGAGTGGAAGTTCCAGGGGCCTCCATTTAGCCTTTCCTACCATTTTGGCCCTCAGTTCATGAGTCAGAGAGCCTAGGAGGGGATTCTGCCGCTATGTCAGTTTTGGAATTTATTGACTAAGCTCCAAATTCACCCTCCAGTACCTGCTCTGAGAGAACGGGCTGGCCTATTGACACGTTTCTCCTTGCACAAAGCATGATGTTATGCTTTGTCGGTAGAGGGCGCTGGAGGGACACTGCGAGAGGAACAGGATCCCCCTCTGTTCCCATTGAGGTTTCATTTTTCTTGTTCTTGCTGCACAGTTTTGCAGGGGCACATATATGTGGGGAAATCCCAGTGTTTCCCTGGGCTAGATGCATGTCCAGAGTGAGGAGTCCTTGGGAAGCTCAGAGCCCCCAGCTTGCAACCACCTCACCACGTCCTCTGTCTCCTCCAACGTGGACACCAAAAACCCAGACCATGTGCTGCTTTTGCAGTGAGTGGACTCCTGACACTTGGACTGTTTTTGCACACCCATCACCAGTCTTGACCCTCACACAGCTTTCTCTTAGTGCTTGACTTTTGTAGTAGTCTGGTTTTCTCTACCACTGTGTTCTCACCAAGTACACTTTCTCTAACATGTAGAAAGCACTTGTTTCTTCTGTTGGTACAGCTCTTTCCAGCACTAGGCTCTTGCTGAGTATGAATGCTCTGACACTTGACCCGTCATGGCATGACCTTCTACAGTTCTGATCCCTGCACTGGCAATGCTCTTTCCAGCACTGGGCTTCTACAGTTTTTAGTTCCAACAGCGTTTTGTGATTTGGTGCCATTGGTGGAGCATGTCACTGATTTCTCTGCCATGCCTTTCAAATGAAGTCTGGACCTCAGCTCTGCAGGGAGAGGACTCTTCCTTGGATGCTCGATATCAGTTCTAGAGATAGTAGCTGATCTTTATATCTGCTACTTCTACATTCTTTAAAATTGTCTTTAGCTCTCATTAGCCAATTCCCTATAATTTCAACCCCCTATTAATCATTTCTCATGTTAAACTTTCCCATCTATCTCCTGATTGGACCTTGACTGATATAACAAGTGGTACTGAGAGTGATCCCGGGAGACAGACCTGCAAAGATGGGATTTGGGGACTGATTTGGTCACACCCTTGGCCCTGCAGTGGCATCACAGTTAATGAAGCTGTCACATATGGTTGATTGTGGTGAAGTCCCAACTGAAGCATATGCGTTTGGAACCCGAATGGCCACCATCCTTGACAGCTATGACAGTAATAATGACCAAAGAGTAAGGACTGTGGTGTAGGATGGATTCGTTTCAGTACACTTGTTATTGTAGAGAGAAAATGACAAGTTCTGGTCTATTAACTCTCAATTCAAAGCCTAAAACATTCTCTTGCTTATGTAGACCCAGGGCTGATATTGCTGAAAGTCAAATACACAATTTAATTGTATGGTTTGCTGAATTTTAATGACAGTTGAATTCACAGTCTCACCAAATGTTTTGTGCAAAAACTAAGGCATTGGTTGGGAAATAACAGGATCCAGAAATTTGAAGTGGTGAATCTGGTCGGACCCAGATGAAGCAGACAATATTGAACTCCTAAGTCATTCAGAGTCTCCCTTGTGAGTGGAAGTAGCTTGATGTTCAGGGTCTGAGGAGACTTACTTTCCTCTGTCTGAAAACCCTGTGATAACCTCACCTGAGCAAATGCCTTGACAGTGGATGCTCATTCCCCTCAAAATCCACCACAACCACCCTGTTGACACTAGGCATTTACTAGGGTCAAATCTCACCATGTTACAAGGGGACAGATACATGCTATGACCCAGGAGGAAGTAGCTTACACACCAAAAGAACTGCAAGACATTGTTAATATCTTGGCAGAAACCTAGGGATTAAGACAGATTGGATTCTAAGAATGTTAGACCAACATTCTTAGAATCCAAGAGGGTAGAACATAACACTAGATAGAGCCAAATTCATTGATATGGGTGCATTTACTAGAGATTCCAGATATAATGTATTGACTTATGTACCTGAATTTGGTTGTAAGAGGTTATTTGATTGGTTGACTGAAATTTGGACTTAGTAGTGGCCTACAGTTATGAATTGAGGTGAAGAGCTTTCCTGGTATCACAAGGAAGAGGGAATCCAAAGGCTTGTGTGATAGATTGCATTTATCACGTGCAATCAATCTATCAAGTATATTCTGTAAGAGGACCCATAAGACACTCCCCTTTGCCAAGGCATTGAAGGGAACACCTTCATCTTTGAAAAGCTCTCTGGTTACCGTCCTTTGTAGGCCAGGTAAGGATGTAGGAAATACACCATTGAGATGAGCCCCCTGATCTCAGTGGGTATGAGGGGATCCCAACAAGGTGCTCATCACATCAGCAGTAAAGGGCAGCTGGGACCACTTGGCAATCTGATTTCTTGGCTTGCAGAGGTCTTGGCAGTAGCTAACTGATTACAGTGTTCCTAGGAATGAAATAGATGGGCATTGTACTCCAATACTGCTTGATCTGCTTCCTTGTTGATCTAATTGTTTTATCCATTACTGAAAGTAGAGCATTGAAATCTCCAGCTATTGGGCAGGGCGCAGTGGCTCACGCCTGTAATCCTAGCACTCTGGGAGGCCGAGGCCAGTGGATCGCTTGAGGTCAGGAGTTCGAGACCAGCTACTCGGGAGGCTGAGGCAAAAGGACTGCTGTAGCCCAGGAGTTTGAGGTTGCTGTGAGCTAGGCTGATGCCTGCTGGGCAACAGAGTGAGACTCTGTCTCAAAAAAAAAAAAAAAAAAGAAAGAAATCTCTAGCTATTATTGTTAAATTCACTATTTCTTCCTTCAGTTCTGTCAGTTTCTGCTCCATGGATTTTGGGGCTCTGTTGTTAGGTGCATATATGTTTAATTATTTTGTGTTCCTGATGGAAGACATTTTATCATTATAAAATATCCTTTGTCTCTAGCAACAATTTTTTTTTCAGATAGGTATAGGCAGAATATAGCAACAATTTTTGACTTAAATTCTGTTAATTCTGTTTTGCCTGGTGTTAGTGTAGCCACTCCACATCTCTTACAGCTACTTTGACGAGGCGTACCCTGTTCCATCCTTCTATTTACAACCTATTTGTATCTTTGAATATAAAGACAGCATATACAGCCATGTGTCGATTAATAGCAGGTTTCTGTTCTGAGAAATGTCTCATTAGGCAATGTAGTCATCATGTAAACATCCTAGAGTTACTTGCACAGACCTAGATGGTGTAACCTACTGCACACCTGCACTAAATGGTACAGCCTGTTGCTCCTGGCTACAAGTTTGAACAGCATGTTACTATACTGAACACTGTAGGCAATACATATAATACTGTAACACAATGGTAAGTATTTCTATATCTAAACACATCTAAATATAGCATAAAAGATAAAATATGGTACATCTGTATCAGGGCACTTACCATGAATGGAGCTTGCAGGACTGGCAGTTGCTCTGGGAGAGTCAGTTAAGTGAGTGGTGAGTGTGAAGGCTCAGGACGTTACTGTGCACCACGATAGATGTTATAAACACTGTACACCTAGACTACACTATATTTATAGAAAATATTTTTCTTTCTTCAATAATAAATAAGTTTACTGTAACTTTTTTACTTTATAAAAACTTTTTTTAGTTTTTTTCAACTTTTTTACTCTTTTATGATAGCTTAAAACACAAACGTACAGCTGTATAAAAATATTTCCTTTCTTTATAGCCTTATTATATAAGGGTTTTTTCTATTAAAATTTTTTTTTTACTTTTTAAAACTTTTTGTTAAAAACTAAGACATAAACACACATATAGGCTGGGCGCGGTGGCTCACGCCTGTAATCCTAGCACTCTGGGAGGCCGAGGCGGGTGGATTGCTCAAGGTCAGGAGTTCGTGACCAGCCTGAGCAAGAGCGAGACCCCGTCTCTACTAAAAATAGAAATAAATGATCTGGCCAACTAAAAATATATAGAGAAAAAATTAGCCGGGCATGGTGGCGCATGCCTGTAGTCCCAGCTACTCAGGAGGCTAAGGCAGGAGGCTTGCTTGAGCCCAGGAGTTTGGGGTTGCTGTGAGCTAGGCTGACGCCACGGCACTCACTCTAGCCCGGGCAACAAAAGCGAGACTCTGTCTCAAAAAGAAAAAAAAAAAAAAAAAACCACACATATAAGTCTAGGCCTACACAGGGTCAGGACCATCAATGTCACTGTCTTCCCCCTCCACATCTTGTCCCACTGGAAGGTCTTCAGAGGCAAGAATAGGCGTGGAGCTGTTGTGTCCTGTGCCGGTGCCTTCTTCTGGATACCCCCTGAAGGACTTGCCTGAGGCTGTTCTTGAAGAGGTGTCACTCTTTTCATAAAAACGTCCATGGTGGTTTGTTTGGTATGTTTCTTTTTTTCGTCATAGATTTGCTTGTAAGCAAATAATGCCTCGTGAACATTCCTATTAATGAAAACCTTTCAGTGTTGGGATCTATATTTTCAAACTTTTTAAGGAGCTTGCTGAAGTCTGCAAAAGCTTCCGCTAAACCCTTCACTATGAATTTTCTTGGTGGTGGTTGTTCTTTTTCTTCTCCTGCAATTTCCTTTTCTCTTGCCTCTTATTCAGTATGCATTCCTGTTCCAGTTCCAACAACTCCTATTAGTCAATTCCTCAGGAACCACCTCTACGAGTTCCTCAATGTCATCCTCATCCACACCCAGGTTAAAGTTGTTTGCCATCTCAACCAGGGCTTTGTTGAGTTTTGCGACCTCCTCATCCTTGGCAAATCCTTTGAAGTCATGGATCAAACTCTTCGGTGTTTTCTTCCAGATGCCATCCATACACTCCTTGATGACATCACCCCAAGCCCAAGCAAGGTTCGTGATGCAGTCATAGATGTTGTAATCCTTCCAGACTGCAGCAGGGTCTTCTCAGGGTCTTCCTCTGTTGCAGCAATAGCCTGGGCCAAGGTCCTCCTCAGGAAGCAGGCCTTAAAAGCTGCTATCACTTCTTGATCCATTGGTTGGGTCAAAGAGGTGGTGTTTGAAGGGAAAAACAGCACTTTGATATTGGGATGAAGATCACTAATAAATGGAGGATGTGTGAGAGCATTGTCAACAATAGGCAAAATCTTTAAATGTAAGGTATTCTCCGAACAGTACTTCTCCATTTCTCCAGCATAGCAATTCAGAAATGCATCTTGGAAGAAGAGCTGGGTCATCTATGGCCTCTCACTGCTCCTTAACACCAGCAGTGTGTGCTTGCTGATATTCTTGTAGGCCCTGTGACCTCAGCGTGCCAGGTCACAAAGGGTTTCAATTTGTAACCTGCAACATTGTCTCCAAGCAAGACTGTCCTTAAAGGCCTTGAAACCTGGCATTGACTTGGCCTCTATATGGATGAAAGTCCTTCTGGGCATCTGTTTCCAGAATACGGAGGTTTTGTCCATATTGAAGATTTGCTCTGGCAAGTAATTTTCCTCCACAATCAGCTTATCTAGATTTTCCAAAAATTCTTCAGCTGCCTTCACATCAGCACTGGCAGACTCATTTTTACATTATGCAATTTATTCATTACATACATAGTGAATCCTTTAAACCACCCAGAGCTAGCAGTAAATTCAACATCATAGTTGTAGTTATTACAAAACAGTCAAAAAGTTGAAAAAAACCTTTTATTTCACATCGAAAACAAACTTTTTACCTTGGCCAACATTGTCATGGTGCCGAGAGATATTCTTTGCATCTGGTCTTCAATCCGAGTCATTAGAAATTTTTCCTTGAATTTTTGTTAGTCTCATTGCTGTCAATGAAGCAGGTGCTTTAACAGCTTCTGTCATTTTGTTCTTTTTTTTTTTTTTTTTTTTTTGAGACAGATACTCGCTTTGTTGCCCGGGCTAGAGTGAGTGCCGTGGCGTCAGTCTAGCTCACAGCAACCTCAAACTCCTGGGCTCAAGCGATCCTCCTGCCTCAGCCTCCCGAGTAGCTGGGACTACAGGCATGCGCCACCATGCCCGGCTAATTTTTTCTCTATATATTTTTAGTTGGCCAGATAATTTGTTTCTATTTTTTAGTAGAGACGGGGTCTCGCTCTTGCTCAGGCTGGTCTCGAACTCCTGACCTTGAGCGATCCACCCGCCTCGGCCTCCCAGAGTGCTAGGATGACAGGCGTGAGCCGCCATGCCCGGCCTCACTCTTTTCTTGTTCTTCAGCGTGGTAGCTATGGTGCAATGGGATGTGCCTGACTGGTGAGCAATAACCCAATAACCACCACTGATTTGCCACCTTTGTAGTCCTTAATCACTTTTTTTTTTTTTTGAGACAAAGTCT
>CM052448.1:31263270-31294539 GCA_028533085.1 Varecia variegata | reverse complement strand
AAAGAATCAAATGTTAAAATCTCTCTGGGAAAATCTGATATGCACATCTGGCTGGTTAAGGACCACTACCACTGGACTGAAAAAATGGGTATTAAGCACCTCTTGTATGCTAAGCCCTATTGGAGGCAGTTATGATGCAAAATTCCTGGCCTATTCCAGAATGAGGAGAGAGCCTCAGGCCTCTGTCTATCTAGAGAGGAGAGTCTGGGATTAATTCTCCCCATAATGTAGGATCTGTAAGTCTGTGGCCTCCTGCCTAACACTGTGTCCTTCTAAAACTCTGTGGAGAGCCCTGATACCTCCGCCAGCTGCTGCTAGAGCTCCTGCCTCTGCTCCCCACACTGCTGGGCCCAGGGCAGTCACTAAACTGCAGCCGGTTCCTCACAGGTACTGGGAATCCCTGCGGCCTTGGATTTGCTGCCCCCCAAAGCTCTCTCCTCTGCTAGAATGACCTGAATCCCACTTGCTTTGGTTAAGTAGCAGCCAGGCGCCAGCTGCTTCCCATGGCTGGCTACCAAACCGGCTTCCTTCCTCCCCTACCTCCTCCCTCCCTCCCTTCCTCCCTTGTTCTCTCTTTGTCTTTCTCTTTTCTTTTTTTCTTTTTCATAATTATAGTTATCTTTACCCATTTGAAATGTTTATTTCTCTATATCTTCTAACGATTAAAATACAGTCGATATGCAATAACTTGAGAATTGTATATTCTTTCTTTCTTTTTTTTTTTTTTTTTGAGGCAGAGTCCCACTCTGTCACCCTGGTTAAAGTGCCGTGGCGTCAGCCTAGCTCACGGCAACCTCAAACTCACGGGTTCAAGCGATCCTTCTGCCTCAGCCTCCCAAGTAGCTGGGACTACAGGCATGTGCCACCATGCCCGGCTAATTTTTTTTATATGTTTTTAGTTGTCCAGCTAATTTCTTTCTATTTTTAGTAGAGACGGGGTCTTGCTCTTACTCAGGCTGGTCTCGAACTCCTGACGTTGAGCGATCCTCTCGCCTCGGCCTCCCAGAGTGCTAGGATTACAGGCATGAGCCACCGCGCCCGGCCAAATTGTATATTCTTTCAACCACTTTGATTCTTAACTCTATAAAATTTCAAGCACACATAAAAGTAGAACAGTATAATGAATCCCCATATATTCATGTAACCTGTATCCACTTCAATATTTACCAATATATGACCAACTCAATATTGTCTATGCCCCCTTCTCCCCTTCCTCCACTGCATTATTTTAAAGCAAATCCCAGGCAGGGGGAGGTGGCTCACGCCTGTAATCCTAGCACTCTGGGAGGCCGAGGCGAGAGGGTCCCTCAACGTCAGGAGTTCGAGACCAGCCTGAGTAAGAGCAAGACCCCGTCTCTACTAAAAAATAGAAAGAAATTATCTGGACAACTAAAAATATATAGAAAAAATTAGCTGGGCATGGTGGCACATGCCTGTAGTTCCAGCTACTCGGGAGGCTGAGGCAGGAGGATTGCTTGAGCCCAGGAGTTTGAGGTTGCTGTGAGCTAGGGTGACGCCACGGCACTCTAGCCCGGGCAACAGAGTGAGACTCTGTCTCAAAAAAAAAAAAGCAAATCCCAGACATCATGACATTTCACTTGTAGTATTATTCAGGATATATCCCTAAGAGATAAGGAATCTTTTTAAAAAACATAATTATAGACATTTGCACATCTAAATAATAATTCTTTAATATCATCTAATACACAGTCCATGTTCAAATTTCTTGCATTATTTCATAAATGTCTTTTTACACTTGATTGATTAAAATCAGAATCTGCTAGGCATAGGTAGCTCATGTCTGTAATTCTAGCACTTTGGGAGGCTGAGGTGAGAGGATTGCTTGAGGCCAGGAGTTTGAGACCAGCCTGGGCACCATAGCAACACCCTATATCTACAAAAAAATTTTTTTTAATTAGCTGTGTTTGGTGGCATGCACCTGAAGTCCCAGCTATTTGGGAGGCTGAGGCAGTAGGATCACTTGAGCCTGGGAGTTGGAGGTTGCAGTAACTTGTTTCTCTAATGAAAAGAATAGGCAAAGGTGATAGGATGTCACTTCCAAGATAAGGCTATAAACGACTGTAACTTCCATCTTGTTAGCCCTCTCTCTGGCTCTTCTTGGCTTCTCTGACCAAACGATGTGTCATGTTGTGAACTGCCCTGTGGAGAGGTCAATGTGGCAAGGAACCCAGGAGGGCCTTTAGCGAGCAGCTTGGGAGGGCCTGAGGCCTTCAGATAACCCCCGAGGGATCAAATCCTACCAGTACCACATGAGTGAACTTGGAAGTAGACACTCCTGCCCCTAGAGATAACTGCTGCCGTGACTGTGACTGCAGCCTGTGGGAGCCCCTCAGCCAGATGTGCCCAGATTCGCGACCCATGGAAACTGTGAAATAATAAGGGTTGTTATTTTAAGTCACTAGGTTTTGGGAAAATTTGTTACTTAGTGACAGATAACGAATACTGTTGTCATGCCTCCTGAATCTCTTTAATCTACAACAGTTCCCCTAACTCTTTTGGTTTTTTTCTTGCCAGGTTTGGTTCTGTATGGAAGACAGAGTTGTGTGTGTTGTTCAATGTCCCTGAAAGTGTGACACCCAGAATCTCCTGGGAGACGGGGTGGGGGTGGTAGCCTCCATGCTAAAAATGCAGATGCCCGGACTGCAGGCCAGACCCAAGGCGTGTCTGAGTGGGGGCAGGAGTCTGTATTTCTGATTTTCATGCATATCCTCGCAGAGCCAGTGTTTCTGGTAAGCACATACACGCTCAAGTCCTTGCACAGGAGGGTGGACTCGGCTTTTCAGTTTACCAAACAGAAGTTTCTTCTGCATGGTAATTTTCACACATCTAAAACAACAAACTGTATTTATGGGAAAATCACCTTAATTGCAAATGAAATGTTGAAGATTTAAGATATTCTAGGTCATCTGAAGTGTTAAACGTCCTTTTGTTTCACATTGTATTGGAAACTGGATTCTGCAAATTGCCACTGAGGCTGTGTAATTCAATTTCTCTTCATTTTTATGTCATATATGTTACACAGCCCCTGCTTTAGTCATCTAGTGTTCCCTAAATTTAGTGGCTCAAAACAACAATAATCATTTATTATCTCTCATATGGTTTCTGGGGGTCAGGAATTCAGTCAGGGTACGACAGACACAGCTTGTCTCTGCTGCACCACGTCTGGGGTCTCAGCTAGAAGCCTGGACAGCCGGGGGCCTGGAATCGTCTGAAGGTTCATTTACTCACATGTGTGGCAGATGATGCTGGCTGTCGGCCAGGACTACTGCATGTGGCCTCTTATGTGGCCTGGGTTTCCCGACACCTGGGTTTCAAGGACAAGCATCTGGGGGAACACTTCTTACCTCAGAAGCCACATAGCATCACTTCTGCCACATTTTGTTACACGTGAGTCAGTACAACCAGCCCACATCCAAGCAGGCAGGGGGGGGGGGCAGATTAATTGTCAAATAATTTGTGGACATATTTAAAATCACCATGATCCTGATGAAAATATCAGTGGGGGCATAACACATTAGCGTTCTGCATTGTGAGAGTATACCCCAGTAAGCACTAGCGACATCTGAGTGCACTTACAGTAAAAAGAAAGAAAGAGAGAGAGACAGAGATAGTTAAATATATCAACCTTTTATTTTATGGGTGCTGCTAATGTGTTGTACCTTGCTTTAGAAAGTTTTCCCTTAGCCCAGGCTTTTAAAGTATTCTATATTTTTGCTTAATGATTTTAGAGATCTTTTTCACATTTTGGTCTTTTTTTTTTTTTTTGGAGACAGAGTCTCACTCTGTTGCCCGGGCTAGAGTGCCGTGGCGTCAGCCTAGCTCACAGCAACCTCAAACTCCTGGGCTCAAGCAATCCTCCTGCCTCAGCCTCCCGAGTAGATGGGACTACAGGCATGCGCCACCATGCCCGGCTGATTTTTTCTATATATATTTTTAGTTGGCCAGATAATTTCTTTCTATTTTTAGTAGAGACGGGGTCTTGCTCTTGCTCAGGCTGGTCTCGAACTCCTGAGCTCAAACGATCCGCCCGCCTCGGCCTCCCAAGTGCTAGGATTACAGGCGTGAGCCACCGCACCCTGCCCACATTTTGGTCTTTATAAGTTATTTTTAAATGGTTAGGAAGAGATCTGTCTGTCCTAGGCTAGGTTCTTGAGAAACAGAGCCCAAGACAGGGATTCTCGACCAAGAGCCTGGGGAAGTGTTCTCAGGAGAATGAGGTCATCCGGATAGGGCTGAAGGGGAAGGCCAAGCGAGAACGTGGTCTCAGTGACTAACTTTGACTGATTCTGAAGAAAGCTCTGGAACCCAAATTGTACTGCCCACTTAGTTCCAACTGGAGGCTCGGGATCTACCTCTTACAACCCTGTGCCAGTCTGTCACTGGCCAAGGTCTGCTGGGGGAGGGCGGCAAGATGGTTCTCCAGAGATAGGGGCGGGAACAGGGGAGCTTCGGCAAGGGGGTCTGGGTGGGGCACTGAAGTGTGCACTAGAGCTCACCTTTGCCTCGCGCAGGACTGCTTGCTTCTCCCACTAAGTTCACTCCATCCAGGGACAGCTTCTGGATTCTGTTTGGTCCCAATTTCTGGGTAAACTTAGGAGAGTCAGTTCTAGAACCTCAATCAATATTCCTCACCTCCTACCTTGGCCACCTATTCATTGTAGCCCCCCTACCATGCCCCACTCATGGCTTCAGCTGGTATTTTTCCTGGCCTGGGTAGCTTGCCTGGTGGGTGACCCTGACCTTTGTCCCTATGCATCCGAGTCGCTAGTTACCACACCCCATCAGCCATGGCTATAGCACTTGCCCATTGACAACTAAAACTCAGCACGGGTATCCGGAATGTCCCAGTGGATCACCTGAGTACCACCTGGCGGTGGCCAGGGTCTCTTACTCCTGCCGGTATAGAGCAAGCTGGTCATGAGGAGAGCAAAGTGACCAGGCAACAGCTGTAGCTCAAAATTCAATGACACTCTTGCTGCGCCCCTGGTGGAAATATCCGTCACCCCTCTGGGAACCAGGAGCAAGGGTCTCTAGACCCGCAGGCCGAAAGTTGGAGGGGCAGGAAGCCCAAATTCCCCCAGGGAGTGACAGTGAACAGAGCCACTCCTGCTTCCCCTCCTTGGTTCCCAGCCCCTTGTCCTCATGTCCTGGGGCACCGCGCTGTAAAATAGCCCTGAGTGTAGGGTGCACGCCTCATCCTGAAGGAGGGGGCTGCATCCTCTCCATGCTGGCATCGCAAAGCAGCCTTCCAGAGGCTGGTCCATCACCCTAAGAGGTCAGTAGCTTTTGGATGGTGCAGCAAATGGAAGCGTGTCCACCACTGCACTTGCTTTGCTGTAAAGTGGGTCTCTTGAGACCAGCCAAGGGTAGTGCCCGGCCAGTAAAGCAATCTGGGTGGGACCACAGCTATACTCATTATAGGATCATTATAGGATCTAACTAAACTTTTCCATATAATCTTCCAGCTGTCCCGATGCTTTTTTTTTTTTTTTTTTTTTTGAGACAGGGTCTTGCTCTGTCACCTAGGGCTGCAGTGCAGTGGCAGGAACATAGCTCACCACAGTCTCAAACGCCTGTGCTCAAGCAACCCTCCTGCCTCAGTCTCCTGAGTAGTTGGGATTACGGGCATGTGCCACCCTGTCCAGCTAATTTTTATTATTTTTTGTAGAGATGGGGTCTTGTTATGTTGCCCAGGCTGGTCTTGAACCCCTGACCTCAAGAGATTCTCCCACCTTGGCCCCCCAAAGTGTTGGGATTATAGGCATGAGCCACCACACCCAGCCCCAACACCTGTTTATAAAAACAATGTATTCATGTCCTCTCTCATTTGAAAAGTTACTTTTATCACATCCTAAATTCCTATGTATCCCTGGGTCTTTCCTGGTCTTTCCATTCTGTTCCGTTGACCTACTTGTCTAGTTCTGCACATTTATCACACAGTGTTTTGTTTGGTAGTTTAAGAGTAGCTTTTTAAAAATTTTTATTTATTTATTTATTTATATCTCAGCATATTACAGGGGTACGAATATTTAGGTTACGTATATTGCCTTTGCTCCACCTGAGTCAGAGCTTTAAGCGTGTCCATCCCCCAGACGGTGCACACCATACCCGTTAGGTGTGAATACACCCAACCCCTCTGCCTCCTCCTACCTGCCCGACCCCCGATGAATGTTACTCCTATATGTGCACGCAACTGTTGGTCAGTTAGTACCAATTTGATGGTGAGTACGTGGATGGAGGGTAACTTTTGTTATCTGGTGGGGTCTGCTCATCTGATTTGGCTGTTCATGTGGCACTTCTTTGGGAAGTTCAGGTCATACGGTGGCTGTTCAGTATGTAATTGCTGGGTCTAACTCTACTTACTGTCTCTGAATTTTAAAACCAACACTCGAATCTCCCATCAGGCTCCATGCTCCCGGTATAGGGCTTGCTACTCCTCTTCCTCATCAAGCCCAGGCTGCTCACAAAGCACAGGCAAAGTGTGGCCGGATCCCAAAGGTTATCAAGGGCTGAGTGGGCCTGGAGTATGTGCGTGCTAACCACTGCCAGACCTGTCGCCCACTTTGTTATCGTGCTGTCCCCCCATGTGTCCCCAACATGGGGAAAGATGGTAGTGAAGATATTGGGATCGAAAAGAACCTGCATCTTGGGCTGGCAGAGAGCAGCTTGGACACTGGAGCCAGTCCTGAGTCCAAGTGCTCTACGACTCCTTCAGATGATCTTGGCAAGTCACCAAACCTCTCTGAATGTCATCTGCAAAAGTGGGGATAATAACCCCAAAACCTGCTTCCCAGGGTTGTTACAAGGATTAAATGAGGTCGTGTCTATGTATAAAGTGACTGGTAACACAACAGAGGCAAAAATTGTGATTCTTTTTCTTCCCCTCCATCTCATCTGAGAATTGGGGGTGGCAGCTCCTTGCCAGATAACCCTGTAAGGAACCCAGGAAGATAAAAGCTGTGGAAAAGTTTCAAAGATTAGAAAGCATAAGGCTTCGGAGCTCTGGAGCCTGAGTTCAAATCCTAGCACTGCTCCTACCAGCTGTGTGACCATGAACTAATCACTTAACTTTGCTGTGCCTTAATTTCCTCATCTGTAAAGTGAGCAAACAGTACTATCTACTCCAAGAGGTTTTGAAAAGAGAACATGAGCCAATGTATAGAAAGAGCTTAGAGCAATTCCAGGCCCCTAGTAAGCATACTAGAAATGTTAGTGATGATGACGGTGAAGAAGAAGATTGAGCTGCAAAGCTGTGTGCTCCAGGAGGAGAGGGACCTCTTGGTCTTGGTCGCCATCAGTTCCCTGTCTCTGGAACAGCACTGCGAAGTTTCCTGGAGTTAATGAATGGGGGGCTGTGCTCCTCACCCTGCTCAGCCCTGTGTTGGGGCGTCTCTGCCATGCTTCCCGCCCTGGTGCCCCTCTGGCACGCCACCCCATCAAGATGAGGCCCTGACAGGGGTGCTTTCTGAGACCAGGCACTCTTCTCAGCAGACCAGGCTCCGTGGCATGGCCTTGCAGAGCTGCCAGGTGGAGCCATCGTGCTCCCGCCTTCCTGGCACCAGCACTCACGAAGGTCTCTCCTGTGTGTGTGGCCCAGTGCTGGGGATGTGGAGATGACAAGACCCTGCCTTCCTGTCTGGCGGGGCGGGGCGGGGAGTGACTAGAAGACAGAAATACAATGCAGGGTGATCAGTAAATGAATAGGGGGACCACAGGGAGACGTGGGCGCCCAGAGGAGCCGCCAACCCAGCTGGGGCCAGAGGAGACAGGGAAAGTTTCCCAGAAGTAAAATCCAAATGAGAAGGCTTGTATCAGGTGAAGGAGGAGCAGGCGAGCTTTCCACGCGGGGAGTCACGTGAGCAAAGGCCTAGTTTAGTGGGAACGGGTGGTAGATTGTATGGCTGGAGTAGAAGGTGTGGAGAAGCAGCAGGCGAGGCCCGAGGCTGCGTGGGGCCTGGGGGTTGAAGGGGCTGACACCTTGACGGCCAGGCAGAGGAGCTGGGCCTTTACCCTGAGGGCCCTGGGGAGTCAAGGAAAGGGATGGGTGGTGGTGGGAGGGGACCAAGCTGCCCTTGCTCTTCTCCATCCTGTTTATCTCGCCAAACACCAATCTCTTTGCTCCCTTTCCTGGTGTCACTTGTTTCTGAAACCTGCCAAGCATGCTCCCACCTAGGGAAGGGGTGAAGATTCATAGTCAGGGTTGGGAATGGGGTTGGTGTTAACATTGGTGTCGGGGTGAGGACCTGGCTTGGAGTTTCATTTGTATTTGTTCTGAATGGGCCTCATCCTGTGGTTTTCTGGATGATGTTGGGTCATGCTTGAGTGTCCTGGGGTTGGACAGGCAGCTGATCTCTTGGGGGCACACATATGGCTGGGACAGCGACTGGGCTCCAAGCACAGTGTTGTGGGATATCGAGCCTTTTGCCATTGGTTGGGGGCAGTACGTATTCCTGGGGCAACCTTTGCCAGGCCTGGGAGGGGCCTCCTAGCAGGGTCAAGGCACACTTGGACGGTGAAGCCAGCGAGAGTCTGTGAGGTGAGAATTATTATCCCAGTTTCCAGAAGGGGAAATACCCTAGGCTCAGAGAGGTAAAGGAACTTGCCCAGGCTCATGATGAAGAAAGGCAGGACTTGAACCCAGCCTGCTGACTCCTAAATTGCTGGGATTCCCAAGGCGTCTGTTTCAGGTGAGCCCAAAAGAGAGATGGAGACAGGTGGGCCTGCAGGGCGGGCAGGCTGGAGAGGGGCGCGAGCTGATGCCTCCCACCAAGACAGAGCTTGGACCGATGGAGCTGGGCCTGGGATGGGGGCTGATTCCTCCAACTCTGAAGGGCACTTGGGGGTTGAGAAAGAGAAGCCCCCGAGAGAGGCCGGCAGTGGTGGGGTCAGGCGGGTTAGCCTGCCCTCTCAGGTGAGGTTTGGCCCTGTGTACACCGTCCACCTGTGAATAGCACCAGATCGAGTATCTGCCCCCCTCGGCCCCTCCTGTCCCTCCTCTTCTCCCTGCCCCACTACCATGGCCGGCCCACGGCTCAGTGCACCTGCTCAATGGGCCTACTCTAATCCCCTGACATCACTGCCTGCCGGCCAGCCCCAGCAGCCCCCAGCCTTGGAGATCCAGTTGAGGACCCCCTACCTCAGAAGCCATCTTTCTCCTCAGCCTCCTCCCTCCTTCAGCTTGCAGTTCAGATCTGGGGCACCCCCCCTCCAGCCCCAAGCTGGGATCAGGGTCTGCCCTGGCTCTGCTGTGTGACTCCAGGTAAGTAGCTGCCCCTTTCTGGGCCTTGGGCTCCTTATCTAAGTACTCCCAGCCCCGAGAGTCCCATCAACCTGTCTTGGCTTCTCCTCAGCACCTTGTCACTCTAGGAAATCTGGGTTTTTATTGATTCACATGTTTATTGTTGGTCTCTGTGCCCATGAGGTAGGGACCAGCCTTATTATTCACCCTGGTGCCGGCACACAGCAGGTGCTCCATTAATACCTACTGAGTGATGTGTGATCCCATCTGCCTCCGTGTCACCTCCTAGCCAGGGCAGGTGGGGTGGGCAGTGTTCCAGCCCCCCTAGATGGAATTAGGGTGGGGTCTGACTGGCCACTCTGACTCAGAGGGTCAGGGGTGAGAACTGAACATTGCTCCATTACGGAGAGGTTGGGAAGGCCTGGAGAGGGAGCAGAGCCCAGCAGCTACCTCCTCTCAGCATAGGGGTGGGGCTCCTCAGGTGTGTCTGTGTGTGTTGTGCCTGGGCAGAGGGACAAGCTCCCAGTATGGCAGAGGCTGGGACGTGGACTCCAGATCCCAGGACTCCAGCTGCATGTGTGTGGGCACAAGGTGGGGTACCCCTCTGTGTCTGCTCTGGGCAGGTGCCTCTGGCTGGGCCCCCAGGTGTGCAGTATGTGTTCACCTGTGTGCATCTGTGTACATGTGTGCTCATCCGTCTGGGACTATGGGTGCGTAGTATGTGTAGGCCTGGCATGATCCAGCACATAGGTAGGCATGTCTGCTAAAGTGTCAGCTCCATGAGGACAGGGATTTTGTCTGTCTTGTCCCATGCTCTGTCCCCAGCACCTGGAACAGGGACTGGCACACAGTAAGGGTCCACACGTACTCGAATGAATGAACATAGGAAAGTGTGTGCTCATGCCTGGCATGTGCCCCCGTGCCAACACGTGTGTAGACGTGTGCGTGTTCCTGTGTCTAAGGGTGCACCTGGGTGTGGATGATGTTGTTCACACACCGCCCCTCCTATCCCTTTTCCAAACTCCTTAGGAGCCAGGGCCGAATGCCTGGGTCCCTGTGGGGCGGAGCAGGGGGCCGCCTCCTCAGGGGAAACTGGATCCCAGGACGTGCAGAGCAGCAGGGAGCAGGGCGGCCCCTTTGTCCCCCATAATCCCCTCCCTGCCCTTGCCCCTCCTTCCCCGCTGCCAGGGTTTAAGGTCGAATTTGGGAGCTGTAGGGGTCTAGGGTGTCACCTCAGAGTCCCCTTCCCTACCTGTTCCCTACCTCTAGGGTTTTTGCACCCTGAGTCCCAGGCCTTTCTGTCTGGAATATATTCCCTCTTTTGGGTCCCACCCAAACCTCGCCCTGTCCTGTCCCGTGGCTGGGTCTGTCTCTCATTCTTTGCCAGGACCCTGCCCACTGCCCGCCCCTCCACCCGAGGGCGTTGCTCCCTCCCTCCCTGTTGGGCGGCCCCAGGGCTCAGCCCCAGGTATAAAGCCACCTGAGAGAAGGGAGGACAGGTGCCCTGGAAAGACCCAGAGACGGCAGAGAGGAAGCAGCCAAGGAGAGAGCATGAGCTGTCCACTGGGTGAGTGACGGGCAGGGACCAGAGGCCGGGGACGGGGAGGGGGCACTGCCCGGCCTCTCTGGCCCCCCTGACTCAGGTGGCCAGCTGTCTTTGCATCTGCTGGAAACCTCCAAATCCTTCCACAAAGAAGGCTTCATTCATCATTCATCTGACAAATATTTATTGAGTGCCTGTTATGTGCTAGGTACCATCAGAAGCATTTGGGGATATGGCAGCGAACAGACGAAATCCGTGGCCTCACGGAGGTTTCATCCTGCAGACACACAATACATGTACCAAATAAGTGAACTGTAAAGCTAGTGGATAGAGTGGTGCAGTGATCCAAGTTTGTTGAGTGAATGAATGAAAGGGCCTTCCCTTTCAGCCTTCTCTCAGTTGGTTGTGAACTTTTGGGAACTCCTGGGTTTGCCTCTCACTACCGTCACTTCCTAGCTGGAGACCTTAGGTAGTTCACCTCTTCTCTGAGCCTCACACTGTTGGTGGGAACATAAACTGGGCCAGGCCTTTGAGAGGACAAGTTGGCAGCATCTAGCCAGACTTCAAATAAGCATGCCCTCCAATCCAGGCACTCCCACCTTCGAAAGTGCCCAAAGAGGCTGGGACAAGGATGTTCATGGCAGCATTCATTCAACAAAAAATTATTGTGGGGAACCAGTGGTGAAGGAGCCAGGTGAGGTTTCCTCTTTCCTGGAGCTGACACCCTGGTGGGAGAGATAGCAACAAGGTTCCTTCAGACAGCAGAAATCTCAGCAGTGCCCAGGGACCAGGCCATTGCAGGCCATGCCGAGGACTTTGGATTTTACTGAGAGAGACAGGAGCCATGTGAGTGCTCGAGCAGAGGAGAGATGGGTCTGGACTGGGGGGACTTGGTGGACGTGGAAGCAGAGGGGCTGCTCTCCAGGCGAGGTGATGGCGGCTTGGGGTGAGGTGGTAGCAGCGGAAGGAGGGGGCGAAGTGGTTAGATCCTGGGTACATCTTTTCATCTTTTAAAACTTTTTATTAAAAGTAACAAATGTATAGAAAACTGCGCAAGTCCACAGCTCAGTGGATTTTCACAAAGTCAACATATACTTGTAAGGAGTGCTCAGATCAATCACGAAACACTCAGATCAAGAAACACGTGCACTGGCTGCCTTTTAAGGATAGAGCCAACAATGTACTGGGGGACACGGTGAGGCATCCAAGAGGACCCCATGGCTTGGCCTAAGCAGCTGGAAGAGTGGAAGTGCTCTCACCTAAGGTGGGAAGATGTGGGGCCGGGCAACCATAGTTGTGCATTGATATTTTGAGTTTGAGATGCTTGCTAATATCCAAGTGAAAATGTCAAGTAGGAAGTTGAATAAGTGGGTCTGGAGTTCAGGGGAGTGTTCTGGGCTGGAAATAATCTACTTACAGGATGACTGTGCCCTGACTTGCATATTTACAGGGTAGCTGTAGGCCGAAAGGGCTGTACCCTTCTCAGGAGTTGTTGAGATGAATGAATGAATGGGCAGGCAGGTTCAGGGGCTTGACCTCATTTCCTCTGCCAGGCCCCCTTTGTCTGCTGATGCTGCTGTTGCCACTCCTCAGTCCAGCAGCCCCCATCTCCCCAGCTGGGCCCATCAGTCAAGCCTATAGCCTGGCCCTCTACATGCAGAAGAACACATCAACGCTGCTGCAGACTTATGTGAGTGACACTGGGCATAAGCAGGGGACAAGGTGGGGGCACTGCCCTCCTGGCCCAGCCCTGGGTAGGGGAAATAGAGCAAGCCCAGAAGACACCTCCGTGGGCCCGAGGGTACAGGGGCTCTGTTCACTAGAGACACACTCACTCAAATGCTGTCACTGGCCGGGTGCAGTGGCTCACGCCTGTAATCCTAGCTCTCTGGGAGGCAGAGCTGGGATGATAGCTGGAGCTCAGGAGTTTGACACCAGCCTGAGCAACAGTGAGACCCCATCTCTACAAAAGAGAAAAAAGAAAAGAAAAAGACAAAAAAAAAGTACACAAAACAACAAAACCCAGCCGGGCGTTTTGATGCACACCTGTAGTCCCAGCTACCCAGGAGGCTGAGGCAGAAGGATTGCTTACAGCCCAGGAGTTGGAGCTTGCGGTGAACTACAGTGATGTCACTGCACTGTACCCAGGGACACCGAGTGAGACTCTGTCTCAACAACAACAAAAAAAGCAAAACAAGGAAATGCTGTCACGGAGAGCTAGGTGATCTTGGGCAAGTCATTCCTCCTCCTTTGGTCTCAGCTTCCTCATCTGCAACATAAGATGGTGATCCTGCCTTTGCTGACTTGTCAGGACTGTTACAAGGTTCAAAGGAAGCACCTAGATGGAAGGGCTTTGCATAGTCAGGGTTAGTTCCCCAGCCACCTCACGCTGTGTGGTTACTTGGGCACTATGTCAAGCTAGGCACTCTGTTTCCATTAATATAAGTTCAAACAGTTCTGAGAGGTGGAATTATAATCCATTTTACAGATGAGGAAACTGAGTCTTAGAGGGGGTGAATAATTTGCCAGAGGTCACAGAGCTAATAACTGGCAGTGCCAGGACCTGAAACCAGGTCTGTGGAACCCCATGCCACCAACCCCACCCCTGCCCCATTGTCTAGATGTTAAAACTGACAGCCTGCTGGCTGGCTCTGACCCACAGATGGTTTTTGTTTGGTCCATGCAGTGCTTGTTCAAATTGTGAATATAAATGCCTGTCTATAACAGGCACAGGGATCCTGTTGGCCAAAACTCACCTCCCACCCCCACCTTTATTCTTGCCCTCTTCCCCAAGTTACATGATCTGCCTGGCCCTGGAGGTCTTACAGTTTTCAATTCTTCCACTGAACTGTATTCCAGGCCTATGTGAAGTTACTCAACCTAATTTCCAGTCCCATAGCTGCCACTATTCCCTAGATGGCCTTGGGCACCCTGAGCCTCAATTTCTCCACCCGTAAAATGCGGAGGTAGGACTAGGCGATCAACCAATTAGGAGATCTATCAGTGTGCAAATGAGATTCTGTGGGTCTTGGTTAGTGGAGGTAAGAACTTTGATGGGGAGGGCTCTCAATTAAATTCAATAATATTAACAATTATTAATTACTGTAATAAAATTAAATATAAACAACTAAATGCTGTAAATAAAAATGATATCAGGCTGTACCTACATTGTCAATAATATACATGCATTAAAAATATAATAACTAATATAATCACAGTGTTCATTGATATTAATATATTATCAATTAATGATGCCTTATCACACTCTTATTGCATGTCAGATGCTGTGCTAAGAGCTGTATATGTATGATTTCTTACCATCGCCACAACAGTATTGGCAGTGGGAATTTTTGAAGCTTGTGATTCAATGTTGCACAGCTGGTACACTGAGGATGACAAACGGGAGCCTAACAGGCCCTTGCTCTGTGTTAGGACAATCCTCCAACTCCCCGAGGGGTGGCGAGTGGCAACTCCTTCTGGGAAGATGCCAGTCTCAGAGGGCAGATGTGCAATCAGAGCCCCAGGCACCCCTTTGGTCCCCTCATTCCTGTCTGTCTCTGTCCCTCCTGCAGCTCCAGTACCAGGGCAGCCCCTTTAGTGACCCTGGCTTCTCGGCCCCTGAGCTCCAGCTGAGCAGCCTGCCTCCTGCCTCCGTTTCCTTCAAGATCTGGCATGCCCTGGATGATGGGGAGCGGCTGAGCCGTGCCCAGGGGGCCTTCCTGGCCTTGACCCAGCACCTCCAGCTCGTGGGGGACGACCAGAGTGACCTGAATCCTGGCAGTCGCATCCTGCTGGCCCAGCTGGGGGCTGCAAGACTGAGGGCCCAAGGCCTGCTAGGCAACATGGCTGCCATCATGACTGCCCTGGGGCTGCCTATCCCCCCAGAAGAGGACACTCTTGGACTTGTCCCCTTTGGGGCATCAGCCTTCGAGAGGAAATGTCGAGGCTATGTAGTGACCCGGGAATATGGCCACTGGACAGACCGAGCTGTGAGGGACTTGGCTCTGCTCAAGGCCAAATATCCAGCATAGAAGGGTAGGACTTCCGGTCAGAGGCTACACCACTTCCTCCTTCACAATGGATTCTTTTCTGCCTTACTTCTGGGCTAGAGAAGGAGATACGTCTTGTCTAGCAGCCAGGGCTTGTGTGCCATGTCTTGGGAATATTTCCTGGAAGCCAAGCCTCAATTTCTTATTGCCTGGGCCTTCCTGCCCAGGTCCCACAGCCTCCCTTCCAGATTTGGGTGCGTCTCCATGGATACTACTTCATGGATTGCCAATCCATTGGTCCTGCTTCCTGTTTGGAAAGAAGTGCCTCTCTGAAGAGGCTTCACTTCCCACTATAGGTCAGTTGGCCTCTTTTCTGGGTGCTCCCTGAAACCTTCCTCTTCCTGTGATTTTGGGGAGGTCCAGGGTCGCCTATCTGTCTCCATCTACCTCACTTCCTGTATGAAGATATGGCCTTTCTGACGAGACAGGCCTCCCATCTTGCTGGAGTTTATTTCCTCCTCTAGTCTACTTCTCTGCCTGTGGCCACTGTTCTATTTCCTGTCTGAAGGGGCTTCACTTCCTGATCAGTGATGTCCAATTCTCGAAGAACTAAGGACTCAGTCACATCTGTTTTCTGCTCGGACATATCCACGTCCTGTTCTGGCAGGCTTAGGTAGATGGCGTCCCTGGCCTGGGGCTATCATGAATCTCCTATTTATAAGGTGTGTTTTGAGTATGCCTGGGGAACCAGGCTTCACCCCAAGGATCCTCTTCTCCCCAAAGCTGTTTCCCCATTTTCAACAACTGTATATATACATATATACAGGTAACTTTAGTTTTCTTTTGTTTTTCAACATTTTATTTACTAAAAATTAATTTATTTTCAGAAATAAAACTCTTTTAAGGTGTTGTTTTTTCCTCTCTCCACAGACCTGTATTGGATGGGGTGGAGGTGTGCAGGGACTGCGCAGAGGGGGTGAAGGAAGGACAACAAGGCTAGAGGGGGCAGGGCCCAAAGGGACGTGTTGGGGAGAGTGAGGACAGCAGATGGAATGACCTTGGGGGAGGTGGCTGAAATTTGGAGGCCTTCCCACCACAGGACCAGAAGGCACGTCCCTGGCCAGGAAAGGACAGAGAGAGACAGGGTGACAGGAAGACAAGGTATCACCTCCTTGAGATGAGGCTGAGATGCACACATGCTCATGTGGGGCCGATGGGAGGCAAGAGAGGGGGAAGGAGAGAGACAGAGAGGCCTCCCAGAGCTGGGGAAAGGGGGAGACCAAAAGAGGCCAAGGCCGGCCCAAGGATGGAGGCAGAGGGGAAAGTAAGAGGATGGTAGACGCTTGGAAATCACCTACGCAGACGAGGAGGTCGAGAGAACGAAAGACGGCACGCAAGGCAAAGAGGTCGGGGACGAGCAACGGAGACAGCCGGAGAGCAGACAACACCGACGGAGATGGCGGAGAGAGGAGTGCAGACAGACGGGCGGGCAGGAGGCGACAGCGCGAGCTGCGCCCCGCGCCCCGCGCTCAGGCCGGGCCCCCGGGCACCAGCTGGCTCAGGTCGCCCTCGGTGCGGCTCACCCACTCGCGGTAGAGGCCGCACACGCGGAGCCCCAGCACCTTGGCCGGGAAGGCCCCCGCGGCGGTGGCGGCCGTGGCGGCGGCGGGGGGCTCGGGCCGGGGCCCGCGGGCGGCGGCGCCCAGCGCGGCCAGCACGGTCTCCACGGCGGCGCCCAGGGCCCGGGCCTGGCGCGCCGCGTCCTCCAGGTGCCGCAGCAGGCGCGGCGCGCGGGGGTTCAGCTCCGCCTGGCGGCGGCGCACGGCGTCGAGCAGCGGGGGCAGCGCGGCCAGCGCGGCCGCGTCCAGCCGCAGTCGCTCGGGCAGCGGCAGCCCCGCGTGGCTCGGCGCCGGGGCGCTCAGGCCGGCCACCGGCGGCCGCGGTGGCGAGAAGCCGGGCAGCCCGAAGGGGTCTCCCTGGTGCTGCACCTGTGGAGACACGGCCGGCGGTCAGTGGGGCTCCCCGAGGAGGGGGCGCGCTGGGGGGTGGCACTGTGGTGGGGGCCGGTGACCTTCCACTCTTAACCGAGCCCTCCACCCCTCTCCAGGGGCCTCAGTTTCCTCATTTTGCAAATGATACTTCCTCTGCACAGCGCTGTTCTGAGATAAAACAAAATAACGTGGGCTTCACACCGGTGCCTTTATTTCTACCTCTCTGAATTGGAGCTAGTAACAGGATCAACTTCAGAAAGCAGTTATGAGCATTTCAAGTGCTCAAGGCAAGGCCTGGCCCCTAGGAAGGCCTCCATAAATGTTAGCTCTTTTATTAATGTTATTTTACAGATTCAAATCCTCCTCCATGTCTTACTTGCTGTGCAGTTTTGGACAAAACCATTTTCCCTCTTTGAGCTTCGGTCTTCTCATCTGTAAAGCTGGGGGAGGCAGCTTCCTGTCCTGTCTTCCTATCAGAGGTCTCCTGAGAATCATATAAGATAGTACAAAGGCTGGGCACAATGGCTCACGCCTGTAATCCTCCTGCCTCTGGGAGGCTGAGGCAGGAGGATTGCTTGAGGTCAGGAGTTCAAGACCAGCTTCAGCAAGAGTGAGACCCAGTCTCTACTAAATAATGAAAGAAATTAGCTGAGCAACTAAAAATAGAAAAAATCAGCCGGATGTGGTGGTGCATGCCTGTAGTCCCAGTTTCTTGGGCGGCTGAGGCAGGAGGATCGCTTGAGCCCAGGAGTTTGAGGTTGCTGTGAGCTAGGCTGACACCACAGCACTCTAGCCCAGGCAACAGAGTGAGGCTCTGTCTCAAAAAAAAAAAAAAAAGATAGTGCAGGGACCTAGTCGATTTCACTCTCTTCTACTCTCCTCCCCAACCTCTGTACCCTGCATTGAGCAGGGACTCAATGAATCACTGTAGTATGAATGAACAATGAAAGATAAAGGCGATTTGTCGTTTGTAAAATGCTATGACAATAACATTTATCCTTTGCTAACATCTTGCCTCTGATATAGGCATTGTTTGCTGCTTTGAACACACTATAATCTTTCCAGTAATGAGTATACTGATAACGCTGATGATGGCTTTGTAAATAAGAAAAGCAGGGCTGAAGAGATACAGTGACCTGCCCTAGGTCACCCATCTAGGAAGTGGGAGAGCTGGAATTTGAATCAAAGTTGGTAGGACTACAAAGCTAGTTCTATTATCCCACTATCCGCTTTATAATTGTTATTTCTAATGTTATCATTACTGCCCAAGGTCACAGTTCACAAGTTGGCAGGCCTACAATCTGTCTGATTCAAAGCTATAAAGCTATCCTCTCCCTCTACTACACCAGGGTAATTTGGGAAAACACCTTTCCTTGGACAGGGCCTTCTGCCCAACCAAAGATGTCAGCAGATCTTCCTCTTCTGTAAAAGTCATCTCTTGGGATAGAATTTTTGCCCCAGATTGAAACCTCTTCTTGGCCTCTCTGAATATCCCAGGTAGAAGAGTTCATAGTTCATCTTGTTCAGCTGCCTCCTTTTACAGCTGGGGAGACCAAGGCCCAAGGAGGTAGAATGACAAGACCACACAGAGCCTAGAAACTAGAATCTGACTAGAATCTGACTCCCAGATCAGTTCTCTTCTCTCCCCCAGGCTGCCTCTGACTTAAAGCACCAAGGAGGGTGCCTCCAAGCTGAGGAGGAAAGAGTGGCATTTGGGTCACAAATAGGGTTCTCATCCAATTTGCTGTGTGGCCAGGGGCAAGTTACTGCCCCTCTCAGCATCAGGAGCCCTGATTTCCACAGCTGGGAAATGAGGTTGAGAAAATGGGTGGCTGAGGACATCTGTGAGATCTGTGCTTCCCCATCCCAGGCCCCGGCACCCCCACCTCCACTCCCACTCACATATTCCTGGAGCAGCTGCTCAGCATATTTGGTGAGGAGGTGGGCAAGGCTGTGTGTCTGACGGATCTTGGCCTCCAAGTGGGGAAGGAGTGAGACTGAGGAGTCAGCCTGGGGGTCTTCTGGTGGGAGAGTGGGGAGGAATGAGAGCAGCCCCCACCCCTGCTCCTTGACCACCTCCCCCAGGCTGCCTCTTTCTTCCTAAACCCAGAAGCTCTGCTCTGAATTCTCCAACTTTCAAGCCAGGCAGGGTCTGTCCCATTCCAACTGAGGGAAAATGAGGCACCAGACCTTTGTCAAGCGGTTGCTTTACCTGAAATGTGTTCGCTGTCCACAAACCACCATTGAAATCCTATTAAAGCCAAATTCAAATACAGTCATGCATTGCTTAACAACTGTGATATGTTCTGAGGAATGCATCATTAGGCAATTTCATCGTCGTGCAAACATCATAGAGCGCACTTACACAAACCTAGATGGGATAGCCGCCTATATGCCCAGGCTATATGGTGTAGCCTATTGCTCCTAGGCTAAAAACCTGTAAAGCATGTTACTGTACTGAATACTGTACGCAATTGGAACACAATGGTGAGTGTTGTGTGTCTAAATATATTTAAACATAAAAAGGTACAGTATAAATACATATTATAATCCTATATGCTGGGCATAGTGGCTCACACCTGTAATCCCAGCTACTTGGGAGGCTGAGGTGGGAGGATCGCTTGAGGCCGGGAGTTCAAGACTAGCCTGGGCAGCATAGCAAGACCCTGTGTCTAATGATAATGGTAATGATAATCTATGGGACCACCGTTGTATACGCAGTCTGTTGGTTGACTGAAATGTTGTTATGCAGCGCATTACTATACTGCCTTCTCAGTGCAGCCCCTAGAATCACCCCTCCCTAAACGATCTTCGATTTGAGGCCATTTGTTCATATTTCCAAGAGAGCTCTTTCAATGGCTCTTTTCCATGTGTATCTGCCTTAGCCCGGGAGCCCTTTGAGGATAGGGCTAACCTATTTCTGTACATCAGTGACTGTTGGTGGAACTCAACATCGCTGAAGCACAGAACTTAAAATCAGAATGTGCATTTAAGGCCCATTTTACAGACAGGGAGACTGAAGTCCCCTTCCCTCCCTGATGCCCCTTCTATGTCAGGCGCTAGGCTGGGCAGCATCAACGAAATAACGTCCGGCCTCCCCAGGCACAAACCAGAGTGTGGCAACTCCCCCCCGGAGGGACTACACTTCCCGTCACACACAACGCACGCCCAGTGCATGCTGGGGAATGTAGTCCTGGCCCGGCAACTCCCGCCCCGCCCCTCGCCTGAGTTTCCCACCGCCAGTCTCGATCTCCAGCAGCCCTGACTTTCGTCTCCTGTTGTTATTCGCTAGCTCCGATGCATCAAAGGCTTCCTTCTAACTCTACCTCTCCTCCTGGCCCCCCAGCTCTGATTCTTTCCCAATACTCAGAGTGAACCCAGGCGTCCTGCCCCAGCCCCGACCTCAGTCCTCCCTCAGGGTGTACTCGAACAGGTTTTCTAACCCCTGAGCCCAAGTCCCTGAAGCCTCAGCCCCAGGCCTCCTCTAAACCCTAGAGCCTGCAGCTTCTCACAACTCTCTAGATACCTGACACCGGAGTCCTGCTCTTCCCCGCCCAGGCCGCTCCCCTCCCGGACCCGGGGCTGACGGAACCCAGACTCCACCTTCCAACCCTTCTGATCCCTGCTCCCATCAGGGACCCAGCAGCGTACGGTACTCCAGCCCCTTACCCAGACTTCCCTCCCATCGGCTCATGCTGGCCCCTGGCTGATCCCGGTTCCCTCCACGCCCCCCTTTCGAGGGGGGAGAAGAGGGAAAGGGCTAGGGGCGGGGCCCGGGCGCAGCCAATCAGAGCCCAGACCCCAAACATTTCACACACCCCCCTTCCAGGCAAGATTCCTTGGCTCTGAGCTCAGGTCCCGCCTATGGGGCCTAGTAGGGGAAGGGGCCCGAGGGGGGGGCAGGTTTTTCCGCACAGTGGACAGGACCTCGGGGCTGGGGGTGTCGGGGCCTGAGAGGCAGCCCTGTGTCCTGCCCCTAGGAGGAGGCTCAGGCTCCGACCTGAGGCAGGGACGGGGGCTGGGGCTGCTTTGCGGGGGAAGCTGGGGAGACAGGAAAGGGAAACTGCAAGAGTGGCGGGACAGGAATATACAGGCCCTCCCTCCCACTTGACTGGGGGGCAGGGTGCAAGAGAGGCTGCGGTGGGGGCCCTCAGGTGTGGGGCACACTTGTCTGCCACTTTCACTGTTACACCTACCACGAGGGAGTCAGACAAACCACCTAACCGGGCCCAGTGAGAGAACACTGACACACACACGCACACATGCACGCTCACACACACCCACTGAAGGGTTAATGTTTACAGACACTCATTCTGACAGGGAAGCAAACTTCAGAGACCTGTACAGGAGATCACACCCATACATCAACCCCATTAGCCTAGTGTAGACTCTGAAAGGACTGTACACACTTAGGCCCACCAATGGTTCCCAAGCACCTACTCTGTCCTGGGCGCTGGGTCAAAGATGATCCATACTTGGTTTCTGACCCCTGAGGAGCTCACAGTCTGAGGGGGACTGTGAGCAGACAACAGCAGGTAATGGGGGGGGGGGTTGTGAGTGAAGGGCTGGGAACCAGGCCCATGTGTCTGTGAGGATGTTGCCATGAGCAGACAACTGCTAGAATAAAGGAAGAAAGAGATTAACTGGCAGAGGGCACAGCAAGTGCAATTGAGCCAGACTGTTAGTAGTGGCCACAGCACACGCTTATTAACAGAGAATATTTATTGGGCATTTACTATGTGCTGGGCGTTGTTCTAACAGCTTTGCACATGCTCCCAGGTTATAGGTGAGGAAGTAGAGACAAGTGACTTGTCCAAGGCCACACAGCTGGGTGTGGCAGAGCTGGGATAGTACCTCAGCAGTTTGGCTCCAGAAATACTGTCATAACCACGCTCCTAACCCCTTATCCCCTCAAGCCCTGGACACGGTCACAACAAAACTCACAGACACAACAGACACACCTTGAAACACATATACAGCAGCACAAATTTAGACATGGTCATACCTGCTGACGAGCCAGCCTCAAATAGAATCAACCAAGACACACTCGTTTTCTTTAAGGAAACTTTTAATTGAGTGTAATAAACATACAGAAAAGTACATACATCGTAAGTGTACTGCTTGATGAATTTTCACAGAAGAAATATGCCCAGGGAGCCAGCACCAGATGACAAAACAGGATGGCCAGCTCCTAGAAGCCCCCTCCTACCTCTTCCCAGTCCTAAGGGTGGCCACTATCCTTACTTCTCACACTGTAAAGGAGCTTTGTCTGGTTTTGAAACTCATATAAATGGAATCGCATAGTGTATACTATTTTATCTGGCTTCTTTCACTCAAGATTTATTCATACTTGTTGGTGTTGTTGGGTGTAGCAGGACATCAGTCATTCTCCTTGCTGTGTCTATGTCCATGGTAATGAATACACTGTAACTTATTTTCCATTTTGTTGATGGAATAGCTTGGGGCTATTATGAATAGTGCTATGAACATTCCAGTACATGTCTCTTGGTGCTCACACCTACGCGTTTCTGTTGGGTGTTGACAACCTAGGAGTGGAATTGCAGGATCATAGGGTTGGCGTATGTTTGGCTTCACTAGAAAACTGCCAGGTTTCCTAAATGTCTCTACCAATTTACACTCTGCCAGAAATATTGGAGAGGTGCAGTCGCTCTACTTCCTCGCCTACACTTGGGATGGCCTGTCTTTTTCACTTGAGCCATTCTGGTGGGTGGAGATCCACACATACTCTGTCTGGTACGCAGTCAACAGATCGTTGAATGAATGGATGAACGAATGGATTGGACAGCGTAGAATCAGACAGCCTGGCGAGGGCGGACACTCACGCACACGCTCCACACACCGCATTCCAGGGACGCCCGCCCGCAGCGGACGCACACCAGGACTCAGACCCCCTCGCGCACCCGGCGCACACGTGGTCTGAACGCACGGCCTCGGCCAGCCCCGCGCGTCCAGTCTCCTGGCTGCCCCCAACTCTCCTCTCGGCGGCGGGCAGGGGGCGCTGCGCGTCCCGGCGCCCCGAGGGGCCGGGCCGGGCCGGGGCGGGGCCGGCCGGGCTTCCAGGCCTGGGCTCTGGCCGCCGGCGCCGCCAGGCCGCTCGGGGGACTGGCCCGGGCGGGGCGCGGCGGCAGGAAACGGGGCGGGGACTCGCGGAGGCGTTGGGGAGCGAGGGAGGGCGCGGCCAACTCCCGGAGGGACGGCAGCCGAGAGAGCGGCGCCCTGGCCTGGCGCCGAGCCTGAGCCCGCCGGACGGGAGGCGGCCCCGCCGCGGGCTCGGCCCCGGCCCCAGCCCCGCCAGCATGGCGGGCCGGACCGTACGGGCCGAGACCCGGAGCCGGGCCAAGGATGACATCAAGAAGGTGATGGCGACCATCGAGAAGGTCCGGAGATGGTGAGCGCTGCCCGGGGGCCAGGGACGGGACATGGCGGGACCACCACCACCAAGTCTGCCTTCTCCTCGCCAGCCGTGGCCCCCAGGTGTTAGGTGTACCCTGGCCCGCCAGCTGTGCCCTGGGTCAACAGGGCTCTATCCGTCTTCCCCTGGCTACTCCCTGGGGTCTACAAAGCATGGTCCCCAGCTGTGCCCTCCCAGAGCCAGAGCCTCCATTTATGCCCCGCCCCCTAAAGCTTTGACACTCCTGCAAGTAGCCCCAGCTCTTCATTGCTGCGACCCCTAGGATCCGCAGTCAGGTTCATGGCGGGGCCCCTTATGTATGCCCCGGGGGTCTGCAGAGCCACGGCCCCAAGTCATGCCCTCTCTCTAGAAGCACCCACTTATGCCCTGGGGTTTGCAGGGCTCTCTTTCTCCATCTCCCTATGCCCCATTAGCGAAACTCTCCCTACCCTTGTGCCCCCACACCTTTGCAGGCACCCCCAGATGTGCCCAGCTCCTGGGGGACTCTCCCCTCAGGCCTCTCTGACTCAGCCCCCCACCCTCCCACAGGGAGAAGCGATGGGTGACTGTGGGCGACACTTCCCTTCGTATCTTCAAGTGGGTGCCAGTGGTGGACCCCCAGGAGGAGGTGAGCAAGCCCCCCCACCAATGCCCTGTATCTGTGCAACCTCAGGCAAGCCCCTCCCCACCCTGGGCTCTACCTCCAGCCCCCACTCTGAAACCTCAAATGCAGCAACAGCCTGGACAGATGTTAACGATTAGTAGCAACTCCTCCCCCTTTTCCCTTTTTCCTCCTCCAGACACCCTGAGTTCAAGGCCTAAGCCAGTGAGCACAACCTGTCACCTCAGGCAGAGCTTTTTGCTTCCCTGTGCCTCAGTTTCCTTATTTGTACAGTGGGAGCTTTGCAAGAACGAAATAGAAACCTGGCTCTGACCCTTATCCCTCTAACCCCCAGGAGCGACGTCGGGCAGGTGGCGGGGTGGAAAGATCCCGTGGCCGGGAGCGACGGGGCAGGGGTGCTAGTCCCCGAGGGAGTGGCCCTCTCATCCTGCTAGATCTCAATGGTATGTATGGATCCTGGAATTTGGGGGGCTGTGCGAATTGAAGGAAGGTACTGGGCCAAACCTCTGTGCTTTTGCTCCTATAGATGAGAACAGCAACCAGAGTTTTCATTCAGAAGGCTCCCTACAAAAGGGCACTGAACCCAGCCCTGGGGGCACCCCCCAGCCCAGCCGCCCTGTGTCACCTGCCGGACCCGCAGAAGGGGTACCTGAGGAAGCTCAGCCCCCACGGCTGGGCCAAGAGAGAGGTAGGACCAGATGCCTCCTAGGAGTCATCTCCTGTGAGTCCTGTCCTGTCCAAAGTTGAACTCACCAGCTTACCCCATGCCTGCTCCCCTCCAGTGCTGTCTCCTGGGGGGTCTTCCCTGACTCTGCAGAATCTACCTGTGGCTGCTGCTGCTTCATTCTTCTGGCTTCTTAGGACCCATAGATAACATGTCATCACTTGAGATTTCCACGTAAACTTAATTTTTGACCAGTTCATTGTCTTTCTCCCCACTCCCATCTCATATCACTTTCCTGAATGTTAGGTCCTTATTGCTCTTGTTCACTACAGTATCCTGAGAATATCATGGGACACATAATAGGTGCTCAACAAATATTTGTTGAATGAATAACTAATAGTGATAAGCATAAGAGTGATGAACAGTAGTAGGGATGATGACAGATATTTCTTTTTTCTTTTTCTAAATTTTTATTTTCTTTTATCTTCTTTTTTTCTTTTTCTTTTTTTTTTCTTCAAGATCTGCCAGAAGGAAAACAACAGCTAATATTTATTGAGCTCCTACTGTGTGCCAGGCACCCTTCTAAGAACGTTATATGTTTTTTCTCATTTAATTCTGACTACAACCTTATAAGGGGATGATCCTGTTATGGTCTCTCTTTATAAATGAGGAAACTGAGACCCAGAGAAGTTAAGTAAGTTGCCCAAGCTCACACAGCCACTGAGCCAGCTTTTGGGGCCTAAGTCCACCTCAGCTCCTCTTTCTTCCATGCGGAAGGCCCTGTCTGGTTGGCACCACCGCCCACGTGTGTCTCCCTTCCTCTGCCTCCCCCGCCACTGCCCTGGTCTTCCTGCCTCTCACCCGCACTTGGCTTCAGCCTCCTCACTGTTCTCCTCTAGTCGCCTCCACACAGCTGCCAGAACAACTTTTTCTAAAGCACAGGTTTGACAGGGTCATTTTTTGGCTTCAGATCCTTCAGTGGCTCCGCGTGGCCTTTGACTCCTCAGCTTGACACTTGGAGCTTTTGTGGACTGTTCTCTGATGACCTCATTTGTTCCCTGCCAGGAACACCATGCCTTGAGCCTGTGGGCTGTGTCTAGATCATGCTAAGCACTTGTGTATCTTTGCTAATAGAAAAACAACAACCAGCATTTATTGAGCACTTACTATGTGCCAAACACTGTGCTAAGGGCTTTACCTGTATTATGTTAGTTAATCCTCACAGTGGTCTCCCGTGGTAACTGCTATCATTATCCCCATTTTACAGATGGGTAAACGGAGGCCCAGGGAGAGTAAGTACCTTGCTCAAGGTCAGGATTTGAACCCAAGTCCAGAAACTGTGCTCACTCAGCATGTGTTCCCTCTGCCTAAAATGTGTTCTTCCTCTCTGTCTACTGCAGAAAACCCTACTTACCCTTCAGGATCCCACACAAATGTTCCTTCCTATGTCTGCTTCCTGGGCTGCAGCCAGGTTCTGGCCCCTTCCTCACCACTCCCACAGCAGCCCTGTGGCATATGTGACTGGTGCCCATTTGTGTCTGTTTGCCCCCACGGTCTGTGCTACTGGCACAGAGTGGCTGTTCAGGGGATGTTTGTTAACTCGATGTTCCAGGTCCTGGGAGCATGGCTGCCGGCGGCACCGATGAACCCCCCATGCTGACCAAGGAGGAGCCTGTTCCAGAATTGCTGGAGGCTGAGGTGAGAGAGGCCGGAAGGCTGGACTCCCAGTTCTTGGAGGAAATGGGGGCTTCGGGGCAGCCGAAGGCTTGGAGGCTGTGTCCTGAGGTCCAGGAGGGAGATGTAGACCTAGGACCCAGCTAACGGTTTAGAGGCTGGGTCCTTGGGACTGAAAAAGAAAGGGTGTTTTAGAGATGAAGTCCTGAGGGCTGGATCAGGGCTGATTTAAGACCATTAAAAACCAGAAAAGATCATGGTGCTCCTCCATGTATTTTTAAAAAATATCCTAAACTATAAAATTAGTTTAAGAAAGTCCGTCATAAACTTCTTACTTTTTTTACAAGGGCTACCTTGATGCATTTTCCAGAAATATCAAATACCAGATTCTTTCCCTGAAACACTGTTGCAGTCATTGTTGCTGTTGTTTTCCGTGCCCTGCTGAGTCTGCATCTTGGGCACCTGGCCCTGGGCTGGACTCCCGGGTCCGGTCCGGGTAGAGCTCACGCCTGTCCGCCCTTCCTCTCCAGGCCCCCGAAGCTTACCCCGTCTTTGAGCCAGTGCCACCTGTCCCTGAGGCAGCCCAGGGTGACACAGAGGACTCGGAGGGTGCCCCCCCACTCAAGCGCATCTGCCCAAATGCCCCCGATCCCTGAGAAGCCGGCCTGCCCGTCCTGTTGCCCCAAGGGCCCCTTTGGCTTTTTACAAATAAAGACCCTTTTGTAATTTTGTGTCATGTCATTTCCCCATCAGGGCTGGGGAGGGTCTTTGGAGACAGTTTTGTCTCATGTTCCATTTCTCAGATGGGGTCAGTGAGGCTCTGAGAGGACCTTCCTATAGTCACACCAAGAGTCAGCTGTGGGGTGGGGACTTGAGCCAGGATCCTGCCTCTCCAGTATTCCCCCTACCTGCCCTATCCCCCTTACCTTTGACCTTCCCTGACCTTCACCCTCCTCCCCTGGGAATCCCAGGAACCCTCTTCTTCCTGCTTGGTCCTCCCCTGGGCCCAGCAATTAGCAAAGCTCTGGGCAGCTAGGACTCTGTCCCGTTTCATTCATAGGAACACAGCGGCCCAGAGGGCCTTGGGGGCCTGGGATGACCCAACCCATTCCCTGCCCTCAGGAAGGTGCAGCATCGTGCCTCCCTGCCTTTGCTTAGCCATTCCTCTACCTGGAACCCCTGGCCCACTCTTCTGGTGGAGTGCTCCTTGTCCCCAGCTCGATCACCACCTCCTCCAAGAAGCCTTCCCTGACCCCAGGCTCAGTTTCTCCTTTTGTTAAGCTTCCACAACCCCTCGGGCTCCTTCTCTTTGTTTCAGCATTTATTTACCAGGCTGTTTTGTACATCTGTCTTGTCCACTAGGCTGTGGGCCCCTGAGGACCAAACTGGGTCCCTAGCCTTACCTGGCATCCTAGCACAACAGTGGGAACAGAGCAGTCATAGCAGCTGCGTGATGAATGAATGAAGAAATGAATGGGCTGGGGTTATCTAGGAAGGGTTCTTGAGGAGGTGGTATGTGAGCTGGGCTCTGAGACATGAACCTCAGTATGGTAGAACTAAAGTCAGAAGCCCTGATTCAAGTCCTGGTTCTGTTACTATCTGTGTGGCTCTAGGCAGGCTATTGCTACTCTCTGAGCCTTAGTTTGTTCATCTGAGCAATGAGGACACATACGAGGCCTCACCTGCCCCAGTGGTTTGTGGGAACCTTCAAATAATATAAAGTCCCCTCACTTGTGTGCCTGCAAGAGAGCCAGGGTCAGGTGTATTAGCCCTATTTTTTATTTTTAACAAAGGAAGAGACTGAGGTTCAGAGAGGACCAAATTGGAGCGTTAAAGAACCATTAACAAACGTAAGGGTGTTTGCCGATAGCAGCTGCAGTAGCAGTAGTGGAGCCAGAGCTGGAGCCAGGTGTGCAATGATAGGTGTATTCGTTTCCTGTTTCTGCTGTAATGTAGTGGCTTAAAGCTACAAAAATTTATTATCTTATAGTCCTGGAGGTCAGAAGTCAAAAATTAGTCTCACTGGGCTAAGGTCAAGGTGTCAGCAAGGCTGTAGGGAGAATCTGCTTCTTTGCCTTTTCCAGCTTCTAGAGGCCACCTGCATTCCTTGGCTTGTGGCCCTCCCTCATCTTCACGTCCAGCAGCGCAGCATCTGCCAGTCTCTGTTTCCGTCATCACATCTCCATCTCTGACGCTCCAGCCTCCCTCTTTTAAGGACCTTTGTGATTACTTTGGACCCACTTGAATAATCCAGGACACGCTTCCCATCTCAAGAGTCTCAATTCAATCACATCTGCAAAGTCCCATTTGCCATGTAAAGTGACATTCACAGGTTCTGGGGATGAGGATGTGGACATCTTTGGAGGGCCATCATTCAGCCTACCAGCCATTTTCTGGGTTTGTGGGTCATCTCGTTACCGTCCTCAACTGCCGCACAGGGTGATGAGAGTGCTCTGTAAACTGTAAAGTGCCTTGTATGGGTTAGGGTACAGTGTTAAAGCCCAGAATTCAGTTCTGGGTTTGAATCTCAGCATCTGCATTCATTTGCTGTGTGACCTTGAGCAAGTGACTTAACCTCTCTGTGCTGCAGTTTTCATATCTATAAAATGGCGATAATAGTCACATCAGCCTGGTGAGACTACTATGAGGATTGTTGGTTTTTTTTTTTTCTTTTTTGAGACAGGGTCCCACTCTGTTGCCTGGGATAGAGTACAGTGGCACTATCATAGCTCACAGCAACCTCAAACTCCCGGGCTCAAGCAATCCTCCTGCCTCAGCCTCCCGAGTAGCTGAGACTACAGGTATGTGCCACCACGCCCGGCTAATTTTTCTACTTTTTGTACAGACAGGGTCTCGCTCTTGCCCACGCTCGTCTTGAACTCCTGACCTCAAGCAATCCTCCCGCCTGGGCCTTCCAGAGTGCTAGGATTATAGGCATGAGCCACTGCGCCCAGCCCATGCTGTGAGGATTAAACGAGGCAATACTTGGAGAGAGAGTCCTTGACTTGGTACATAGTAAGTGCTCAGTAAATGGCAGTTGTTTTTCCTATTACCCCATCCTACAGATGAAGATACCAGGGTGCGGGGATAGAGCCAGAGACTTGCCTGTCAGTGAGGCTGGGGAGGAAGATCCTGGCACTGGATGGGGTGGGTTGTCCCTTTCTGAGCAGCCTTAAGAGGCAAAGTTTGAGTCTCCCCAATTCTTGTCCCTCTCCTGGTCATAGACAACTGTCCCTGACCCAGGCCTGCCCCCACACTCTCTGTGGCCCACTCTCGGACCTGGTATAAAAGCCAGCTTTTCCATAGCCACACCCCTGGTTTTTCACCTTGCCCTGCCCTCCCTGCCCCCTGCTGAAATCCACACTCTCTTTTTGGACATCCTTCCACCCCTGGCTCTCTGCTCTGGCCACCACCGCCCCTCCATGCCTGTCCATCCTTGGTCTCTCTCCTCCTCCTGATCTCTTAAGTGTCTCTTGCCCTGGCCGGGCTCCTCTCCTCATTAGCACTCTCCCTTTGAGTTAACCGTTCCTAATCCCTGCCTCTGAGTTCTGCCCCTACCTCCAGACTCAAAGAGCATCTCCACTGGGGTGTCCCATAGACTCTCAGCCTCATCTTCCCCCCAACCCATTCCTGCTGTCCCCTGCACCCATGGATGGCCCCACAATCCCAGGAGCCAGCCCAGGTGGGAACACTAGGAGTCCAGAGTCAACTTCCATGAGCCACCATGTCCTGTTAAGTGTCTGTCCTGAATAATTCTCCAGTCTGCCCCTTTCTTCGGGGCCACACTGCTTTACCAGATGCCAGGAAAACTGTCTTAGCAGCCTCCTGGTGAGGTCCCTGCTTCATTCTTTCTCACCTCTAATCCATGCTCCCCCCAGAAACCCAAACCCGTGCATGCCGCTGCACCTGGCTAAAACCTTCCCAGTCCTTCCTCCGTGCTACTTTCTGCTACTCCAGCCCACCCACAGCCCTCTGAACTGCTTGCAGCCGCCCCGGTGCACTCCGCCGCTTCTCGCCTCTGGGCTTTGCTCACGCTGTTTGCTCCGCCAGGGGTGCCCTTCTCGTCCCCTCTTCACCTGGCAGATGTTTTTCCAGCCTCAGCTTCCCCTCTCAGGCAGCCCCACCCCTCCTCTGCCATTTCACGTAGCGGGCTGCTGCCTCTTGGTCTGTGTCTACTGGGTCTTCAGCACAGACTGGGAGCCCCCTAAGGGCAGAGGATTTCCTTTATTCATAGCAACATCTATTTATTGTACGCTTGCTGTTTGCTGGGCACTGTTCTAGTCCTTGGGGAGACAGCATAACCAGAACAGAGAAAAATCCCTACCAGACAGAGCTTGCCTTCCATAAATGGTGTCACACGTGGGAGCTATAAACACTTTGGGGAGAACCAAGCATGGTAAGGGAGATGGGGAAGAGCAGGCTGCCGTTTTAAATAGGGAGGTCAAGGGAGGCCTCACTAAGGCGACTTTGAAGAGAAGCTTGAAGGTGGTGAGGGACAGAGCCTTGTGAGTATCTGGGGCAGGCAGAGGGGACAGCCAGCCTCAAGGAGAAGCAGTGTGGTGGACAGAGGGAGGGAGGGAGCAGGCAAGTGAGTTTGGGTCAGCGGGGGCCTGTCGGGCAGCACAAGCACTTCATCTGCCATTCAGACCAGGACACTTCAGAGAGTAAAGGAGGCCTTAATGATTATGCCAGAGAGCAGGCGAACGCTGGGACGACCAGAATGTACGGTCGTCCTGCTTGGAGGCCATCGCCAGGATTGGCTTTTAGTCTGGGTACAACAAAGAACATGTTGAAGGGTCTGAGCAGAGAGCCACATGACCAGGATTAGGTTTTCTTATAAAAAGTTTTAAACGTACAGAAAAATTTAAAAATGAAAGAATTCAGTAGTTGAAAGAACAGTACAGGTAACACACACCCCCACTGCCTAGTCCTATAATGTGTTATATACCCATATCCATTCATCTTATTTTCTTGATACATTTCAAAACAAGTTGCAGACAATAGTATACCACCCTTAAGACACTTCAGCACACACATTGCTGACTAGAGTCCAATATTTATTTGGAGAGATTTCCCCCCCTGTTGAGGTAAAATAGTAAAAAGCACAGTGTTGAC
>CM052448.1:31229425-31262770 GCA_028533085.1 Varecia variegata | reverse complement strand
TAACATTTGATTCTTTATAATTGTGCATGTGTGTGATTTTTTTGTAAATGTAATGCAGTCATTTCGGGACAAGTAATTCATTTGTATAGTTCAAGATTCAAAAAGGCCAAAAGGCACCTATTCATTCAGCGAAAGTTTCCTCCCACCTTTGTTCCCCAGCCACACAGTTTCTGTTCCTGGAGGCAACCAGGGCTACCTGTTTCTTCTGATACTTTCAGGGACATTTTGTACCTATGTGATTAAATATGTGTGTTTGGTTTTTGCCTTTTTAAAACAAATGGTAGCAAACCACACACATGTTCTGTACCTTGCTTTTTTCACTTAATGTTGCTCAAAATCATTCCATACTAGTTTGTTTTTTAACCACAATTATATCTATGTATTCTATTTTTATAAGAAAGTGAAAAATGACTGGAATATGAGTTTTAAAAAATTTCCAAGTAATATTCTGAATTCATTGCATAAATTAGTCCTTTAAGCCTGCACCTTCTATACCTACACTAAACTAGACAACCTGTTGCAAGTGCATTCTTTCCCACCCCTTAGTACAGTACAGTGTTTTTATTGTTGTTTATTGTGATAATACACATAAAATTGACTATGTTAACCATTTTTAAGTGTATGATTCAGTGGCATTGAGGACATTATTGTACAACCATCACTGTTGTCTCTCTCCAGAAATTTTTCATCTTCCCAAACTGAAACTCTATATCCAATAGATATTAACTCCCAATTCCCCTCTCTCCGGCCCCTGGTAACCACTATTCTATCTTCTATGAATTTGACCATGCACCTCACCTAAGGGAAATCAGACAGTATTTGTCCCTTCACGCCTGGCTTCTTTCCCTTAGCATACTATCTTCAAGGTTCATCCATGTTGTACCATCTGTCAGAATTCCCGCCTTTTTGAGGCTGAAGGGTAGTCCATTGTAGGCGTGTACCACACTTGTTTCTCTCTTCATCCATTGACGGACACTTGTGTTGTTTCCACCATTTGGCTATTGTGAAAAATGCTAATATAAATATGGGTGTACAATTATCTGTTGGAGTCCCTGCTTTCAGTTGTTTTGGGTATACACCACATGGTAATTCTATGTTTAGTTTATTTTTTTCTTTTTACCTCTAATAAAAACAAGGCACCACTATGTATAGTTTTTGAGAACCTGCCATACTGTGTTCCACAGCAGCTGCATTATTTTACATTCCATCAGCAATGTACAAGGTTCAAATTTCTCCACATCTTTGCCAACACCTGTTATTTTCTGTTCTTTTGGGGTTTTGTTTTTTAATAATAGCCATCCTAAGGAGTGTGAAGTGGTATCTCACCGTGGTTTTGACTTGGATTTTCCTAATGATTAATGATGTTGAGCATCAGTTCCTGTGTTTATTGGCCATTTGCATGTCTTTGGAGAAATGTCTATTCAAGTCTGCAATTACATTCTTAAAGATATACACTTAAAAGACTAAAAACTTTATCATTTTTGTTAAAATATGTTTGATATAAAAATCCAAATAAATCATAAAAGAACAAAGAAGAAACCAACAAACCACCCTATTTCATCACCCAGAAGTAATTACTACTGTATTAACATTTGGTGAACATCATTCTAGACATCTCATTAGATAAATAGAAAAAAATGACAACCAATTCATACTATATGTCCTATTTTTAAAAAATTAGATTTACTTTATTTGAATTTGACAAAAGGAAAAGAAATGGAATTTTAACTGAAAGAACTGTGGAACTTCAGATAAATGTTTCTTCACTGCGAATGACATTATTTCCTGTAAGATTATTCCAAGATTAAAAAAAAAAGGAAAAAAAAAGGAATTTTGAAAACTATGGAGGATGGACTCAGTATTATTTATTAATCACATAATTTAGAGGTAGACACTGCTAGTTGACTCCTCTCCACATTAGTCACTCCCAATTAATTCTTTTTGAGACAGTGCCCAGGCTAGAGTACAGTCACATCATCACAGCTCACAGCAACCTTTAACTCCTGGGCTCAAGCGATCCTCCTAACGCAGCCCCCCGAGTAGCTGGGACTACAGGTACACGATACCACATCCTAATTTTTCTATTTTTTGTAGAGACGGGGTCTCGCTCTTGCTCAGGCTGGTCTGGGACTCCTGACCTCAAGCCATCCTCCCTCCTCAGCCTCCCAGAGTGCTAGGATTACAGGCATGAGCCACCACGCCTGGCCATAATTCTTAATATTTCTCTCACTCCCTTCCCTTACATCCAGATTTTTATGCATTATATTACTAATTTTAGTTTATTAATATTCATAACATTTATGGTCTATTCCACTCTGTAACTCTGATTTCTTTAATTATTTAGTCTTAGATTGATATTTAAATATTTTCAATGGTAACCAACAAGTTTTAAAATTTGTGACTCATCCCTTGGTTGGCTGGATTTTATCTTCAATAGCTTTTCCAAGAAAGGGTCATACCCTTTCCATACTACCTAGAGAGGAGTCCATTCTGTGTTGTGCCCAGTTCCTATAGTACCTTGAAGGGAAACTTTAAAAAAAATTCTTATTTTTAATTGTGATAAAAAATAGAACATAAGACTTACCATCTTAAAACAGGAACTTTTACAATGCCCACAGCCTTTGCTGCAGGAACCCACTTAAAGCATTGATCCTGGCTCTCAAACAGAAGGGTACATCTTTAAAAAGAAATGTGATATTATCTATATCATAAATTTGAAGAGATTCAGGGAGAAGTGTCTACTGGTACTTCGGACAGCCAGTAGAAACCTAGCTGCTGATGACATGGGATCCTCCGGGAACACTGGCCAATGAGCTCTATCAAAGTGTTCCTTGGCCACCTGAAGCCACAGGCATTGCTGGGCATTGTACTTAGGGGATTTTCACTAACCAGATCCATGCAGCTTTTTTGGGAGCTTTGCTTTATGATGATTACTGATCTCAGGGCTGACCACCAACTTCTTGCAGAGGCATTTTCTGTTCACTTGCCTGCCACAGTTTAGTGTAAATCAGATTCCCTAGCTGGGTGCAGTGGCACACAACTGCAGTTCCAGCTACTCGCTGAGGTGGGTGGATAGCTTGAGCCAAGGAGTTTGAGTTCAGCCTGGGCAACTTAGCAAGACTCTCCTAAAAAAAAAAAAAAAAAGACTCTCTTTTGCTCTATGTGGCTGTTATCATCCCATGTGACAACAACAGCTCCTTTAGTGGGTGTCTTGTAATGGGTGTTAACCCAGAAAAATCCTCTATATGGTGGCACTAACTTCCCCTAGGACCCCTAGGAAACCGTGCTTGTCATTAGGGCTGTCCACAAGTTTTTTAGTTCTTCTCCTTCCAGACATGTGGAAAGAGTTCCCTTCTCTAGCTCCTTTGAATTAGGTATGGCTATCTGACTGGTCAGTAACATGTGAGCAGCTTGGGCATGGTGGCTCACATCTATAATCCTAGCACTCTGGGAGGCCGAGGCAGGAGGATCACTTGAGGTCAGGAGTTCAAGACCAGCCTGAGCAAGAGCAAGACCCCCATGTCTAATAAAAATAGAAAAAAATAGCTGGTATGGTGGCATACTCCTATAGTCCCTGCTACTCAGCAGCCTGAGGCAGGAGGCTTGCTTGAGCCCAGGAGTTTGAGGTTGCTGTGAGCTAGGCTAACACCACAGCACTCTAGCCTGAGCAACAGAGTAAGACTCTGTCTCAAAAAATAATAATAAAATAAAATAAAAAATAGTATGTGAGCAGAACTGTCATGTGTCACATCTGGGCAGAAGGTATAAAAGCCAGTGCGTGTTTCACCAAGTCCTCCTCCCCCTATGATGGTGGTCCCGGAAGCTCATATAAAGATGGATTCTCTTCTCTCAGCCTGATCTCTTGAGCAACTACAAGGAGCAGACCTCCCCCACTGACAAACAATGGACATGCAGCATGAGCAGGAAACGGATCTTTGTTTTTATAAGCCGCCAAAATTTGAGTATTGTTACTGTAGCATACACTAGCTTACACTGGCTGGATCCAGAAGCGATTGAGAAGGAAGGGCAGCTTTTGCTAAAAAGGGACCTCAAGATGAATGGACCACCCCACCCCCTTCTCAATTCAATGTGCTCATTCCCAGGCAGCTCCCCTATGAAGACTGAATGGCAGGACCTGTTTCTGAAACTGGTCGGCCGCTCCTTGGCCCAGGCCCTCGCATAGGAAACAACTACTACTGAGTAGTCTTAAGTCAAAGCTTCTTAAACAAGTACAGAAATAAGACAGAAAACAAGTATCATCTTTTTACAAATGAAAAAGTGCTCATAGGTGCTATATTCGGAGTTCACTGATGTCCGAAGAGGTGTGAAGAGGTCTTTATATTTTAATGTCAACATAGCTGGATTATAGTATTTTCAATTTGTACATTTTTGTTTGTTTTTTGAGACAGGATCTCACTCTGTCACCCAGGCTGGAGTACAGTGGCACAATCATAGTTCACTATAGCCTTGAACTCCTGAGCTCAAGTGATCCTCCTGCCTCAGCCTCCCAAGTAGCTGGGACTATAGGTGCACACCACCACACCCAGCTAATTTTTCTTATTTAGAGACAGTGTGTTGCTATGCTGCCGAGGCTGGTCTCAAACACCTGGGCTCAAGCTATCCTCCCACCTCAGCCTCTCAATTCATGTTTTAAGTATGCAAATAATATCTGCTCATGGTAACAATTTCACTTATAAAGCAAAAAGTAAGTTTTCCTATATCTTTATATGCAATCTTACCCTGCCATCCACCTACTCACCTAGCTGTTGGTGCAGGCACAGTGCCCAGCGCTGAGGGGCTATACACAGTATAAGAAATGGTCTTGGCCCTCAATAGGCTTATTCTGGTTGTCTCATTGCTGGAATGGGGCCAATAATGCTTGCATTAGGACTGAAGGAAGCTAGGTGAGACTGTAGGGAACTAGTGAGCATATCGTCTTGTCCAAAAGGGGGAGCCACTGCTCAGCTCCAGCTGTTTCTTATTCAAAGAATGCAGGCCCAGTGTTGCTAGAAACCGGAAATCCACTTTTGCATGAGAAATGCGTTGTTGCTGCCAAACTTAGCACACACGTGGCTGGATCTGATCAGTTTGTCAATGTTGTAGTAGTTCTGAGCATGGGCTCTCGAGCCTTGGGTTTGAATTCTGGCTCTACCACTGATCCTTTTTGTATAGTTGAGGGTCCCAGTTTCCTCATCTATAAAATGGGATTTTACCTCATAGGATTCTTATGAGGATCAAAGGAGATGCTGAAAGCACTTAGTAACATGTAAAGTAGATTCCCTATAAAGCTTACTATCTAGTGGAAGAGACAATAAATGAATCTCATCCTGGAATTACAGGAAGGCTTTATTAGCATCTAAATAGAGACCTGAAGGATGTGGAGAAGTAAGATGGGAACCAGGCGAGGGCACATTAGGCAGAGGGAACAGAGGGAACAGTCTGAGAATGCCCTGACGCAATCATTCGTACAAGCCCAAGTGAAAGCAGTAAGGACAAAGAGGAGACACACAATCCCCTAGGAGTCAATGTCTCCTGCCTGATACAAAGTGAGCTGCAAGGAGCCTCAGCTCAGCCTGAGGCCAGTTCCGGCAACCTTGGGACTTCACACCACACTGGCAAGTGTTAACTTCTCTGACATAAAAACCACACCTACCAATTATTCCCGCAGGGCCCCCAAACACAGGAGAGAGAGGGAAGCAGAGGGGGCTGCCTCAGGGTCAGAAGTGAGCAGTTTTCCAGGCAGTGGAGGAAGGTCAAGATGGCAGGTGAGAAGGCACAGAGGTGGGGGAAGGTCCCATCTGCTTAGGCAGCCGCAGTGTCCAGACCGAGGCCTCCAAGGCTGACTGGCAATCAGGCAGGGGATGGGCTGGGTAGCGCGCAGCCCCTGCAACTTCAGGTTGCGGAATTTGGCCGGTTTGTAAGACGTCAGTCAAATGGAGAACGAGCGCCCCCTGGGAGCAGTGCTCGGTAGCGGACGTTGGAGGACCCAGATGAGGAGGGGCGGGGGCGCTCGAGATGGGAGTAGCCTGCCGGTCACAGTTTTCTTCTCACAGGAGCGAACTGCGTCCGGCATGATGGATTCCCGGGCTCCCAGAACGGCTGGGCTGGAAGGGACCTTGAAAAAGCAACTACCAACACGTGCCCCATGCCGGGACCGGGCACTTTCGTGACAAGTATATTGTCTCGTTTAACACTCCTATTTCGAGGTGGGTATCATTATCCCCATTTTTCAGATGAGAAAACCGAGGTTTGGTGACTTCGTGGGGCGGGGTGGGGATTCTGTATGACTCCGGACTGTATGAGCCTTTTCCCTGGAGCCCTCACGACCTGTGAGATACGGATTCACGTAGTTTTGTGGGAACACGCATCGAGCGTGAGGCCTCCACGCTCTCCAAGTGACAACAGCGTGAGTGTACTTTCGGCGAGAACCACGCCTCCTTTGTCGCTACAATAGTAATTACTGTTGCTTTCCTTTAAGAGCCTTCCCTGGAAATGGGAAGTCCTCGCCGCACGAGGTGGACATTCTATGTTGCTGGATCACCCGGACGTCTTTCTCCTTCACCTGCACTGATCTCCACTGGTGACATAACGGCTCCCCGTCCACTAGCGAGAGAAAACTTGGGACTACATTTCCCGGCAGGATGTTCAGAGGGGGTGGTGGGGAGAGGAGGAAAGATTTTCCGTTTCCCTCGGCTAGCAATTTGGCGAGTCGGCGGTGATGCATATTTCTACAGCCAACGTCCTTTCTCTGTAGAAATCAGGAAGGGACTACGTTCCCCAGCAGGCACTGGCGCAGAGGTCGCGTGGCCAGGCAGCCATCGTTACTGTAGTCCTTCTCCCCATTTCCGCAGGGAATCGCCTTAGCGCCTAGACTACAAGTCCCACATCGCTGTCTCCTGCCTTTCGGCCGCCATCTTTGCCGGTAGTCCCCGCCCCACTCCCTGCCATTGTCTCGACTGAAGATAACAGAGGGGAGCCGAACTGCAACTCCCGTCAGGCTTTGCGCCACGGCGGGTCGGGAAGGATTTCGATATCACAGGCGGGCGAGGTGCCCAAGGCGGTAGAATGAAGAGGCCGGGAGAAGCTAGGTAGCCTGCCATCTTTATGGTAGTCTCCTTATCCTCCTGATTCGGCCATTCTTAAGGAACACTAGAAAGCTGGAAAACTACTATTCCCATCGCACCTCGTAAGATCGATTACTAGTCAGGTGTATGGCCCTCTTCCGCCATCTTGCTTGTAGTCCTCGTTCCTTTTCACCTTTCCATTGTTCCTGACGAGTAGAAATGGCAGCGGGAAGGCAGCAGATGGACTGCGGCTCCCGTCAGGTACCACACACGCGCAGGGTTGTGGACAGGAGGGCGTGTGAGCGCCTGGGAAGGAGGTCGGGTCGGGGGAGAACGCCATCTTGTTTGTAGTCATCGTTCCCGCTCCTTCTCTATGTTCTGCAACTGGGAGCCTCGGGGCAACCGGACTATAACTCCCGGCATCCTCGGCTCCCGGCGTGGCACGCCCTCCGCCATCTTGTCCGTAGTCCCGGCTGACCCCAGCGTCCCATTGTTCTTGTTGTGGCTTCAGTGTCCGCAGGACTACAACTCCCGTCGTGCCCTGCGCGCGTCCGTCCTGGAACGTGGAGGTGGTGGAGGAAGGAGGGGGCAGGGGGCGGGGTTCTCCCAAGAGAAGGAGGGAGTAAGGAGGAGGAGAAGGGGAGGAGGAGGGAGGGGAGGGGGAAGAGAGGAGGAAGGAGGAAGGAGCTGAGGAGGGATGAGAGAGGCAGCCAGGGCCCCGGACCGAAGCAGCGCGGGGCCGGGGGACCAAGGGGGCTGAGACACCCCAACTGCCCCCTCCCCCCTTCCCTGTCCCCCTGCATCCTTTCCGTCCAACCTCCCGCTTGAGAAGGGGGATATATTCAAATTTTATTTAAATCCCTATCTCCCGAGGGTCGCGCGCTGGGGGGAGGTGGGAGAGAGCGGGGGTGCGCACGGGCTGGGGGGCGGGGCCGGAGCTGCTTCCTTCACCCCCCTCTGCTTGCTCTGTAGGCGTAGGGCAGGGGGCCGCAGTCCAGGGGCGGGCCCAGGGGAGGGGGGCAGGTTACAGCGACCCCCCCCTCCCCGGGAACCGGCGGTGGGCGGGGCTTGAACCCCGGAAACGGTGGGGGGCCCAGGCCTGGTCCTGGACCCCTGGGCAGTGGGGGCCGGGAAGGGGCCAGTTAAAGGGCCGGGGGCGCTGGGGAGAGGCGGGGCGGTGTGGGGGGAGGGGAGCTGGGACTCGGACCCGGGACTGAGTGGGACCCGGGCAGAAGCTGAGCACCCTGCGCCCGAGGAGCCCCCGTTGGCCTGGGGGGGCTGAGGGACTGAGCCCCCCAGAGCAGGACCTCCCCCTGGAAGGGCCGCGCCGCAGCCCGTGGGAGGGCCTCGCTCCCGGCGCCCCCCATCTCCACTCGCCGCAGTCCCGGCCTCCGCCGGAGGGAGGGGCCGAGCGCCCTCGGGGGGCCGTGGACCCCGGCGTTCTGAGCGTTCCGCGCCCCGCGCCGCCCGGCCCCCCCGCCGCCGATGGCCGCCGACCCGCCGGGAGCTGCCGAGAAGGGAGAGATGGCTCCCGGGACACGTGTGAGGTGGGTTCGTGCGGCTCCTCCTCACCCCCAGACCTGGGCAGCTCCCACTCCCATTCATCCTCAGCCCGGCCTCTCTCCACCTTCCCCGCCCCCAGCCTCACCCTCTCTGCTCCAAACTCCTCGCCTCCAGCCTCCCTCCCCATTACCTCTCAACCCTGGAGAACTGGCCTTCCTTCCTAGACCCTGCTTCCCCTTGCAGACCCCCCATCCCTGCCTGCAGTCGTCGCCCTCCAGGCCCCTCCCCTGGAGCGCTGGAGGGCCCCTTACCCCCATGATGGGTCTGGAAGTCCCTGGAAAGGGGGAAGCTGGGGTAAGACTCTGAACAGGAAGAGACCCTCCGGGTCTTCTGAGTCCATATGGGATCTTGGAGGATATGGTTTCTATGGGAAACGGAGCCCAAGGGACTCTAGACAATTAGGGATGGAAAGCAGCCTGGGAAGCTGAGGGAATCTCAGACTGAGCCTGTCCTGAGTTCTGTGGAGATGTCAGGTTGGATTCTAGAATCCCAGGGAATCTGGGAGATTTCCCGGATTGACCTGACGGATCCAAGAGGAGGATCTCTCGGGGCAGAGGGAACTCTGTGGGGAACAGAGGAGTTGAGATCTTGGTCTGAGAGGGGACTCTGAAGAAGCATCTCAAGGGGGTGTCAGAGCCCCCAGGAAGTTGAGGGGCAGAGTGGATCATTAGGGTTTGGGGGACAAAGATCCTGTTGGATCTGGTAAGGATGTCTAGGTTTGGGTGGAAGAGAGATTGTATGGTCATTGCATGTAAGAAAGGGAGAGGGAAAAAGAAAAGTCTGGAGCTTCCGTGCAGGAACCTGTGGTATCCTGGAGGTAAATTAGGGGAGTTGTAGTTTGAGGGAAGCCTGGGGTATTCTGGCTCAGCTGGATAACAGGGGAAGAGTTGGGACCTCTCTGAGGTAACACCACAGATAAGGAGCGCCTGGCCTTCCAAGGAGCTTTGGTGTGGGGATGTCAGGAGAGGGCCTCGGTGTCCCTTCCTCCTTCCTGCTGTAGGAAAGGGACACTGAGGAAGTGTCAGAGGAGGGGTGAGGTCAGGAGGCCAGTTCCTGGGGCTTCCAGAGGATTCAGTTGAGCTGCTGCAGGGAGAGAGTGGCCTTGAATACAGGGAGTGGGCACACAAGAGAGGGTGACCTTGTTGTCCCCCTGAGGAGGAGGGCAAGCTCTGATTGCCTAAGGGTGTGGGGAGCTGCCAGAAGTCTCCAGATCCCAGCTGGCCCATCTGACCCTGCCATCATCCATCCACAGCCCTCGGCGTTGCTGACGCCCCCAATGTCGTCGAGCAGCCGGGGGCCGGGGGCCGGAGCGCGCCGACGCCGAACCCGCTGCCGTCGCTGCCGGGCCTGTGTGCGAACTGAGTGCGGGGACTGCCACTTCTGCCGAGACATGAAGAAGTTTGGGGGGCCTGGGCGCATGAAGCAGTCGTGCCTGCTCCGGCAGTGCACTGCCGTGAGTTCTGCCCCCGCTGAGTTGGGCCCCTGTGGGCTCTGCCCACCCTTCCCCAGCTGGCCCAATACCTTTCTGGGATGGCTGGTGCCTGCTTCCCAGAATGTACTGTAGAGTTGCTGTTTGTTCACTCATTAATTTTCTTCCTTCATTCACTGGTTTGTTTAAATGTCTGTTTTCGTTCTCAGCTCCATGCTGGGGGCAATGTTCAAGTGCACAGAAGAATCTGACCCAGTCCCTGCCTTCATGGTTTTCCCAGGTCTCAGGCACAAACCCATAGAATGCTTAGCCCCTGCTGTACCACTCCCCAGAGGCATCTGTGCACAGGAGAACCTGTCCCCAGAGCTGACCCCCTTTGAACAGGTCTTGCCCTTCTCTGGCCTCTTCCTCACCGAGAGTTGTCTTGGATTTGAGGCCAGGTTCACCCTTTGTGTGACCTTGAGCAAATCACTTTGAGCCTGAGGTACCTTGTCTGTAAAATGTTTCCTTTGCTGAGTTGTAGAGATTAAACAATAGTCTGGATGTGAATGTGCCTACCACAAGGCCCAGCACATAGTAGGTATCAGGGAAAGGTGGGTTTCTGCCTGACTTCCTCATCCTTTGAGCGACCCTCCGCTCCAGAGAGCAGTTCTCCCCAGCAGCCATGCGGAGCCAGCTGCATCCTGCATCCCCCTCCCCACACCACCGCCTCCCCCTCTTCCTCCAGCCACTCTGTCCTGGTCAGTCGCTTCAGCCCTCCGCCTCTCTCCTCTTCCTTTGATCCCAACCCCTTGCTTCACTTTGCTTTTCCTTCTTCCCCTATCTTCATCTTCTTGATCCTGCAGCATCACTGGTGTGACTCAGTATTACCATTATCCTCCCCAAAGTCACATTGTCTGAAGTCTGCTCCTGTTTTCTCCAGGACTAGCCAGTTGCCTTTACTGTTCCCAGGGGTCTTGCCAAAACTGGGTTCATTGTGGGATTCAGATCAACCCTTGGGCTGCCCATTGAGCAACCTCAGAATCAGCCCAAGCTGCTGCCACATCTTCTCCAGCCCTCTCTGAGTATTATTGCCACATTTGCCTGTGGTCTCTCTCCCTCCTCAAAGCCAACTTATAATTTCAGGGTCACACTGGTCCTGGATCCTGCTATAACACTTGCAGCAGTGATAACTATATATCAAATGCCCCTTGTGTGCTATCTCATTCTTACAAGAATCTTGCAAGGGAAGGATTGGTAGCCCCATTTTACAGATGCAGAAACAAAGATTTAAGAAGGTTAAATCAGTTGCTTGAGGTCATACTGCCAAAAGGGAGCAAATTCAGGATTTGACCCAGTTTGGCCCATGAATTTTGAATCACCTCATCCAGCAGCTGGCCAGAGTCCCTAGAAGGAAGGGTCTTTCCCCTGTTGCTTGCTTTTGGGGTCCCTGATGTCCCCCTCTCCCCCAACAGCCCGTGCTCCCACACACAGCTGTGTGTCTCTTGTGTGGGGAGGCTGGGAAGGAGGACACAGTGGAGGGAGAGGAAGAGAAATTTGGTTTGAGCCTCATGGAGTGTACAATCTGCAACGAGATCGTCCACCCTGGCTGCCTGAAGGTGAAAGCCCTGGGGACCCTGGAGCCTGGGGTGGGACAGATTGCCAGGGAGTAAGGAGGTGGGGCACACAGCCCATAGGGGTACTGGCACCCTACCTCCACTTCTGCCCTCTTGCCTACAGATGGGGAAGGCTGAGGGTGTCATCAATGCAGAGATCCCCAACTGCTGGGAGTGTCCTCGCTGCACCCAGGAAGGCCGCACCAGCAAGGTAGGGGCAGGAGCTGGGCTCTGCACCAGGCTCTGGGTAGGCGGTGGGTCGAGGAACTTTGTGGCATTTCACCCCCAGCTTCTGTCTCCCCAGGATTCAGGTGAGGGGCCAGGCCGTCGCAGGGCTGACAACGGCGAGGAGGGCGCGAGCCTGGGGAGTGGATGGAAGTTGACAGAGGAGCCGCCACTTCCACCACCCCCGCCCAGGCGCAAGGGGCCCCTACCTGCTGGCCCCCCCCAAGAGGACGTGCCTGGGCCCCCGAAACGAAAGGAGAGGGAGGCAGGGAATGAGGCCCCCACCCCAAGGAAAAAGGTGAGCCATGGAGCATGCTCACTAGGTCCAGCCCAAGGTATTCTGGGAGCTGTAGTCCCGGCCATTATTGGGGGGGGGCGGGCAGGGTTGGCCTGGGAGACAGTGCTCTCCAGGGGTTGTTGGGAGATGTAGTTCAGGAGGTGCTTGGTTGGGGAGAGGATGGAGCATGCTCAGTGTGGAGGAGAGGTACAGGTGAGAGGGAACTGGCCCAAGCAGGAAGCTTTGGGAGCCCTGGGTGGGTTAGGGAGGAAGGAGAAAGCATGCTCACATTAACTGCTACAGTGGAGGAGGGGAGGGGCTGGAAAGGGCCTGAGGGAGAAGAAAAAGGAGATGAGAGCATGCTCAGTGAGCCAATGCACTGGTTGCAAGGTGAGCATGCTCAGAGTTCTCCTTGGGATGGGGGCTTCTGGGATTTGTAGTCTAAGAGGGCATGGACTTTAGTTTTGTGGGCACTGAGGGCCTAATGGGGTCTCTTCCTTCCCCCATATCTCCCTCTTGCCCTGGTAGGTGAAAGGAGGCCGAGAGAGGCACCTGAAGAAGGTGGGTGGAGACGCCTGCCTCCTCCGAGGATCGGACCCAGGCGGCCCAGGCCTTCTGCCCCCCAGGGTTCTGAATCCGAGCCAGGCTTTCTCGTCCTGCCACCCTGGGCTCCCTCCCGAGAACTGGGAGGTGTGCCGGGGACTTCCTCCCTCCCCCGCCCACCTTTCCTTGCTCCACCCTCCAGCCTGTAGACAGAGTCTGTCCCTTCCTGCTCACCTTGTCCTGCCCCAGCCCACTTCGCCAAGATGGGCTCTGGACCCTTGGGGAGAGTTGGGTAGAAGAGTGGGTTGGGCCCAGGTCCCAGGAGCCCCTGACCTCCCAAGAATCCTCAGAGTATCATCTGGCCCATTTGCCTCATCTTTCCAAGCCTTAAAGGGGAAAGAACTGAGTTCAAGTTTCTGCCTAACCACTGACACTGAACTTGTATGATCTTGACAACTTTGTCAGCAGCTCTGAGCCTCAGTTTCCTCATCCATAAAATGGAGATGATGCTACCTACCTATCCCGTAGTACTATATAAATCTAATGAGGTAATGAAAGTAAATGAACTTTGTAAGCTATAAAATATATCTGGCTTCAAGAGAAATAAGGCCCAGAGAAGTTTAAAGACTTGCCCAAGGTCACACAGCAAAGCCAGAATTCAGATATTACTTTGCACTGATACACTAAACACAGAAGTCTACCTGATTGTGTTCAAATCCTGCCTCTGCCATCTGTCAGTTTATAACCTAGGGCAAATCACTTAGTATGCTTGAGCTTCAGTTTTCTCATGTCTGAAAAGAGTGGGGTGGCCCAAGTTGCCACTACATTAGAATACTATGAGGACAGAATGAGTCAGCAAGTGTGGGTTACTCCACACGGGGCCAGATGATTGTTGTTACTCTCATGTTGTTGACTAGACACTCAGAATTGTCTAGTCCAACTGTTCCAAGTCATAGATGATGAAGCAGGGACTTTTCAGCTCATACAGAGAGTTGACAGGCAAGCTGATACTCAAATCTAGGTTTCTAACCATTCTTCATACCTTACTGTTTTGGGAACTTCAAAAGCTATTGAAACCCATAAGCTTTAAATTCTTTGAATTAGTACCTTTATGTTACAGATAAGGAAGTTGAAGTCCAGAGACAGGCAATGACTTGGCTGAAGTCTCACCTTGTTTAGGAGCAGAACCAGGGCTGGAACTCAGGACTGTCCTTTGGGCTATTCATCCCCTGGTGACTCCTCGGGTAGGGGGGTGGGAAAGTGAGTCCCAGGCCCTCGAGTAGCCTCACCCTGTCTCCCTGCAGAAACCAAAGCCACCACTGGCTTCTGCTGAGGGCCCGGCGGTGCCATCCCCATCACCACAGAGGGAGAAGCTAGAGCGTTTCAAGCGGATGTGCCAGCTGCTGGAGCGGGTACCTGACACCTCCTCTTCTTCCTCGGACTCTGACTCTGACTCCGACTCATCAGGCACATCGCTGAGTGAGGATGAGGCCCCTGGCGAGGCCCGGAATGGGCGACGGCCAGCCCGGGGCAGCTCTGGCGAGAAGGAGAACCGTGGGGGGCGGCGGGCTGTGCGCCCTGGCAGCGGGGGGCCCCTGCTCAGCTGGCCCCTGGGCCCCGCCCCACCACCCCGGCCTCCACAGCTGGAACGGCATGTGGTGCGGCCCCCACCTCGAAGCCCTGAGCCCGACACGCTGCCTTTGGCTGCTGGATCCGATCACCCCTTGCCCCGGGCCGCCTGGCTTCGTGTCTTCCAGCACCTTGGGCCCCGAGAGCTGTGCATCTGCATGCGAGTCTGCCGGACTTGGAGCCGCTGGTGAGTGGCCTGGCCAGGCCTGAGTTCCATTGCCAACATGCTTCTCACTCGCCGTGTGACCTGCAATAGGTCTCTGACCCTCCCTGGGCACTTTGTTTTGTACTGGTGATACAGCTATTGTACGGACACATTGTAGTATGGTATTTCCGTATGTACCACGCACAAGCTGCTTCCCATTTATGAGTTCATTTAACCCTCCCAACAAATCTCTGAAGCTGAGGCCCAAGGTCATGTGGAGAGGAATCGGTAGAACCAGGAATGTGAACCCTCTGGTTCCAGAATCTTTACTCTTAATAATAGCTATTAATTGTTGAGTGTTTAGCCTGTGCTGAGCATAGTGTTTAGTGCGTGCCAAGCATAGTGCTAAGTGCTGTGATGCATCAGCTCACTGTTCATAGTGAGCTGAAGGCAGTTTGATTATTGGTCCCATTGACACCGGAGAAAGCTGTGTGCTGGGTAGCCCCTGCCCTCGCTAAGGGAGCTATGCTTGGACCTCCTGACTCTGCTCATAGCTTCCTTCTTCACCGGAACCACCTTGAGCACCCTCTGCCCATCCTCCTCCCTCCCACGCCCCCACCTCCTAAACCTTGTTCAGAAACGTCGGTCATCCTCCCAAGCTTCTTATCTTCCTCTCCAATCCCGCCCCCAGCACAGTTCCTCCTCCTCTCCATGGAACTCCCACAGCACCCTGTTCCCTGGCTGGAGCACACAGAGACCTTCTGTGTGTTGACAAGCCTTCCTTCATTTACTCATTTTTGTGTTCCCATCACTTGCTAGGATGGGGACAGATACTGTGTCTGTTTTATCTTCTGTCCCTAGCATGGGACAAAGGGCGGCGTAGGTGCTAAAGAAATGTGTTACTAAATTAGTAAATTCAGGCTCTTTCCCAAGTACTCGCTATGGGACAGGCATGCTGTTGAGCACTTCACAAATGTTAGCTGGTTGGTTTCTCATGATAGCGGCCCTGTGAGGGAATGAGTGACACCTGAAGTCACAGTACAAGTTAGTGGCCAAACTCAAACTCCACTCTGCTTCCTTTAGGATGAGGTCTAGGGTGCGCGTGCGTGCGTGCTTTCTGTTCTCTGCAGCGACCAGGGAGCCGAGAGCACCAGAGTGCAGCCTCTGCGGGCAGATTGCCTGTGGTTGACTCTTACTCTGCTTCAGATGAGCTGTGTGCCACTAGGCCAGTTACTTGACTTCCTTTGCCTCAGTTTCCTCACCTGGAAAACCAAGATAATTGAAGCTTTTACTGCATAGTGTTTTTGTGAGCTAATATATGTAAAAGAACTGAACACAGTACCTAGGAAATGGAAACCACTCAATGCCTTAACTGTGATCGTCATTGTTTACTCAGTTACAAATATTTACTGAAAGCACAGACTTTTGGTCCTCAGAGCATAGATCTGTGCCCTTGAAGAGCACCCAAGCGCCCAGTCAACCTGCAACATAGAAGCAAATAGTTGTGGAAGTTGCTGGGGGTTCCCACTCCTGCCTCCTGTATTAACTGAGGAAGTGTTTACTGAGGCCCCTTCAAGGCCAGCTCTGTGCTTGATACGCGGGATCCAGAACTGAAAAGGACTGGATTTCTGCCACACACAGAGACTTGTGACCAGAGTGGACGACATTAAGAGGTTCCAGCTTGGGCCCTGGAATCTGGCATTCCTGGGTTCATCAGCTGCGGCTCCTGCACTTCCTGGCTGCGTGGCCGTGGGTGGGTAGCTGTATCTCTCAAGGTCTTTGTTTTCTCACCTGTGGTCAAGGATTCGTTTTAATAATCACCTTACAGGAATTAAATGAGATGGTTCTTGCAAAGCACTTAGCACAGTGCCTGAAGGGTACTAAACACTCAATAAAACGGTGCCTTTCAATGAAAAGGACAAGGGTAGGACAGAGTGGGGGCTGGTGGGGGTGAGGGTACAGTGGGACCAGTGAGGAGGCCCTGCCAGGTCTGCCCACAGAAGCAGGGGCAGTGGGGACGGATTCGGGCTGAGAGCTTTCTAAGAACTGGAATGGCTTGGACTTGGTGACTGTAGTAGGATGATGTTCAGTCCCCGAGTTTCTGGCCCAGGAGCCTGGATGGGCAAGAGGACCATTCCCCAAGTTCAGGAATGATGGGGGAGGAGTAGGTGCCAGGGGAAAGGAAGGAGCTCAGATTTGACACGTGTGGTCTGAAAGGCCTATGGGCCAGTCACATGGAGCTGGGACAGCAGCTGTATCTGCTGCTCTGAGCTAAAAGGAAAGATACAAGTTTGGAAATTTTCAACCTTTAGGTAGCAGCTTTGATGAAGAGGGCAGAAGACAGAATGTCAGTGTTTGTGAGTTAGAGAAAGAGCAGCCAGAGAACTGGAGGAGATCAAGGGTAGAGGAGCAAGATTGAGGGAGAATGAACGGTGAGCAGAGGTGGACATTGGCTAGCAGTTACGGGAGATCAGGACTAGGAAGGGGCAGTTGGATTTTGCTACAAAGAGGCCCGGGTCTCCTTGGCTATGCTTTGAGGGTGGTGGGGTGGGGGGCAAAGCCAGACAATGTGGCGCAGAGGACATCAACTCCAAGGCAGGAAGACTCGGTCTGTTTGTTCCTGCTGTGTCCCTAGTTCCTAGGATGGCACCTGGCATAGAGTAGGTACTGAAGAGATACTTGTTGCATGAATGAATGAAAATGAGAAAATCAGGATGGAGTGTGGAAGAGGTGGTAGAGCGTGGAGCTCGAGAAAAGTCTGTAGGTGGGAGAGAGAGCAGGAAGTTGCAGGCTTTCCTGTCTGGTGACTTCCACCTTGGAACTGGGAAGTGAAGTGATCCCTCAAGAGCCAGGGGAGAGAGGGCGGGCAGGGGCAGCATGGGGAGTTGCTGAGTTGTATGGGCTTTCAAGTTTGGGCAGAGAGGGCAGCAAGGAAGGGTCTAGAACACAGGGCCAAGACCAGGTGTGGTTGGGAGTAAAAGCTAAGTTCTTCCCTCTCAGAGATCTCTGAGAGGGAAGAACTTGCCATGTTTGGAGCCCAGGAGGCAGGGAGCAGTTAGGGCTGGTCCAGCTGTATCCCCAAGGGCTTCTGCAAGAAGGATAGAGTTTTGCAGGCGATGACTCATTTGGGGGTGGCTGGAGTCAAGGAGAAAGTAAATGGGTTAGGGAATTTGGTCATGAAGCCCTGCCTTTCTAGGATGATGGCATGCCTTGGTTCCTCCTGCCTCCTGCCTCAGTGTCATTCCCATTTAGAAAGAACCTGTCTGTGCCAGGCACAGTGGTTTGTGCCTGTAGTCCCAGCAACTTGGGAGGCTGAGACAGGAGGATCACTTGAGCCTAGGAGTTCCAGACCACCCTGGGCAACACCGCCAGACTCTGTCATTAAAAAGAAAGAGTGAACCCCTATGTTCTCCCTGTTGCCCTCACAACAAACTCCCACAGTCCCGTTGGATGTTGGGCATGAACTGGAACCACTTCCCCTGTACTAGCTGCCTTCATCGTCATGGCAACCTTTGAAGTGAGTGCTGTCTTTCACCCCATTTTATGGTTTGGGAAATGAAGGCCCAGAAAGGTCAGGTGACTTGCCTAAGGTCACCCAAAGCATGGAGATCGCATAGCTGAGATTTAGATCCCCACTGCTCACACTCTTTGCCTCTGGACTCTGTGACCATGACAGCCCTCCTTGACATGACACCCCTAACCCAGGCCTCCTGTGCAGCCTTGCCCCTGCTCTTCCCTACTCAGAGTTCAGGCTCTGCATCCAGACCAGCTTGGTTTAAACCATGGCTCTGCCACCAGTTGGTGGTTGTGGGACCTCGAACAAGTTTCTTAACCTCTCTGGGCCTCATTTTCCTTAACTGTAAAAAGGAGATGATGATAATATTTACCTCCTAGGGCTGTTGTGAGGTTAAATCCTTAATGCATAGAACAGTACTTGGCACATAGTAAACGCTGGATAAACACTAGGTATTAGTGCTGTAGTCATCATCACCAGCATCATTATTCTCATTATTACAATGAGAGGATGAATTGCCCTTTGTTCCTGCTGCCTCAGGTTCCCAGAGCTCTCCATTTTGTTTCTCTCGCCTGGGCCTAGACACAGGTTCCTCACCATCTAGAATGCACACTCTCTTCCTCCCCTCCTTTTACTGGAATAACTGTTGCTTTCCTCAAGGTCTCAGTTCAGGCATCGTCTCCCCAGGAGGCTGCCCTATCCCAGTCCTTGAGTTGACTCTTACCATGTCCGCCATAGCCTCTACTGTGGACTGTTTGTGTCTCCCCCGATTGTGTAGCCTGCTCCGTGCCCAGTGGAAGCTGGACAGTTGGTGTCAGCAGGGCTCTCAGTGACTGTTGGCTGCCCCTCTGACATTTAATCCCAGTGTTCAGCAACAGGACTGATTAACTCTAGCCAAGAAAGGGTCAGGGGAGACTTTCTGGAAGAGGAGGCACTAGAGCTGAGCCTGGAAGGATCTTGGTTGACTGGCATTTCTGGCAGAGGCACAGCATGTGCCAAAAAACATGTTGGTACCAGACAGCACTGGGTGTCTGTAGGTGGGCAGGTGGTTTGGCCTGGCTTTTGTGGAGTACAGAAACACAACTAGGGGCCTGTAGGTGCCCCCAAGGAAAGGGGCTCCCCTTCAGCTGTGGACAGTAGAAGGCTTCAGGGAAGTGTGGCAGTTGAGCTGGGACTCAAGGCTGAGTCAGAGTGGGCACCGAGAGGATTTGGATGGAGCACGATTTCACTGATTGGAAAGAGAAAAAGGGCAGGACCTAGGGGCAGAAGCTAGGCTGAGGGTGAGTTGGGTTTTTTTCTTTTAGTTTTTCGAATTAGAGAGATTTGCAGATATTTATTGGTTGAGTGGAAGGAATCAGGAGAGGGAGAGGCTGGAATGCCAGAAAGGCAGGGTGTGGGTTGGGGGTGGTGGGGGCAGCAGGAGGGTGGGGAACAGAGGGTGGAGTTGCTCTGATTGAAGCCTTGGTGTCCCTAAAATGTCATAGTCATGCCGGGCCTCTGGAGTATGCCTTGCAGTTTTCAATGACACAAACACATAGCTTAATCCTTCTGTTAGTTTTGAAAAGGAAGTCTCTCCATTGGGTGCTTTTTATCTGTAACACTTCTCTAATACTTATCTCCCTGTTTAACAAAAGTAGTCTTTAGGTGGTAGCCTAAAGCCACGGCAACACCTGGCTAGAATTTAATAACCCTGGTCTGTTTTTTATTGTGCTTGTTTTTAAGGTTAACACATTTATGTGAAACAATACTGGTTCTAAGTGCAAAGGAGATGATTCAAAGCTAAATTCGCGTTCTGGAGTTAACTGGACAGCAAATGACTGGGGCTTGGGAATCCCTGCTCCAGCCTGGGGCTTGTCCAGGGAAAGTCCTTTGGAGGCCTGAGGGGTGAGAGGGAGGTAGGATATAGCTGCCAGCGCCCGCCCCGCCCAGTTGCTTCGGACACAGTCCATCTTGTCTCAGAGGCGGTTCCTGACATGCCTTCGAGAACTACTGAACTACAAGAGAGTTCTCAACTGAGTCCAAAGAAACTTTAGTGTACCCAAAGTGTTAATAGAGTACCTTGGGAGAGGTGTGGAAGGGTTCCCTGGTGAAAAGGTTTGGGAAGCCCTTCTCCAGTTCACTGCCCTTGGAGTGCCGGGGTCAGGAAACCCATTTAACTTTGTTCAGGCCTCATTCATCTTTGTAGCTTCAATAACTGGGACCTACCAGGCCTTCTAGAAACATTGAGTGACTAAATGAAAAGCTATAAATGAGGTGGTGGGGGGAGTGCTCAGTGGAAGCTTTCAAGTTACTGGCTTGATTCATTCATTCAACAAATGTGCAGCAAATAACCCCGTTCGCATCTGGCAGTATATTAGATCCTGGGGATACAAAAGTGAAAAAGACAAATCTGCCCTGTGGAACTTACATTCTAGTTGGAGGGACACACCAGGCAAGTAAAGAGAGTAAACACCAGGGCCGCGAGTCCAGCTTTGGCAGCTGGCTGTCAGGATGTGGTAAAGGCAGAGATTAGGGGAGAAGTGCCTGTGAGCCACCAGAATTCAGCGAGCAGAGGTTGAAAGGCCCAAAAGGGGTGTGGGGGGGGCTACTGATAATGCCGGTCCCTTGGCATCACATCAAATAGTGTATGTGTTGTTTGTGTGTGTGTTTGGCAACATGCTTTACAAGCTGTAATGCCCACAAACTGTAATTACCTCATTTGATCTCACGGCTGCCCTGTGGGCCAGGCACAGTCTGGATCATTATCTGGATTTTATATGTGAGGCCTCTGAGGCTCAGGGAGAGGAATGGCCTTGCCCAGGGTCTCGCATCCAGTGAGTGATGGAGTTGGGTCCTAAACCGAGGCTCTTGGCCAGGGCCCGTTTCATGCCATCCTGCCCTGGGTGGACAGGGAGAGAGCTGGGGTGAACTGTGGGAGCATGGGCAGTGTGGGTTCCCCGGGAGGGGAGGCCTGAGGTCTCTGTCTCCACCTTGTGGCTGGCAGGTGCTATGACAAGCGTCTGTGGCCTCGAATGGACCTAAGCCGGCGGAAGTCACTGACCCCACCCATGCTCAGTGGTGTGGTTCGACGCCAGCCCCGTGCCCTAGACCTCAGTTGGACAGGTGTCTCCAAGAAGCAGCTCATGTGGCTTCTGAACCGACTACAAGGTAGGGCAGGGTGGTGAGTGGGACAGGGTAGGGACAGGACCAGGCCTGAGATGGAGTCATCCCAGCACCTGCTTCCTGGACCCCCTCCTCCCCAACCCCAGGCCTGCAGGAACTGGTGCTCTCCGGCTGCTCTTGGCTCTCCGTCTCTGCCCTGGGCTCAGCCCCACTGCCAGCCCTGCGGCTCCTGGACCTCCGCTGGATCGAGGATGTTAAAGACTCCCAGCTCCGCGAGCTGCTACTGCCTCCACCAGACACCAAACCAGGTGTGGCCTCTGTTTGCTCATCTGTAGAAGTGGTTGGATATGGTGGGAGTATGAGGCCTCTAAGGTCTCTTCTGATTCATGATGGGTGTTAAAAGTATTTGAAGAAAGGAAGAAACAGTAGTTTGAATAGGAAGGCCCTGGTTCGCCATTATTCATTCATTCACCCACCTGCTATATGCTTTGAAATGAGTCTCGGAAGTGACAGGGTTTTCGCAGGGATTGTGAGACACAGCAGTTTGATGGGGTATACTGGCAGAGAGAGAGAGGTGCTGGGAGCAGAGGCCTGGTCACCTTGGGGGTCACATGGAGCTGGGGTTAGGGCACCCTGTGCTCTAAATTCACATTGCTCCCCGGTGCTCTTTGGATAAAGACCAATAATTTACCACAGTCGCTGAGGCCCAGCCTAGTCTGGCTGCCATTGACCTGTGCCGTCCCTGCATTTCAGCCACCTCAGCCTCCTTGGCAAGTTCCCTCCAGCCCCAAGGACTTTGCTCATTCCTCTTGCCTTGCGTGCTCTATCTTCCTTCATCTCATTAACACCTAACCATACTTCAGGCCTCAGCGGAAATGCTGCCTCCTCCTGAAAGCCCTCCCTGATTCTCCCCTCCATCGAGCTGAGTCCCTCTCAGCTTTGAACGCAGTCCCCTCCCAGCATAATACTGTATAACTGTGAAGGACTTTGATTAAGATCTGTTCCCTCCCACTAGGGATCTTAGGCTCCCTGAGGGCAAGGACCATCTGCTGACCCCAGCACTGTGGTTGGTGGTGTGCTCAGTAAATATCTGTTGAATGAATAAATTCAATGAGCAAAACAATCAGGGTGGAAGGGAGAGATCTAGTTGAGGAAAGATTTCCAAAAGATTTGCTGGGCTCTGAAATAAGAGTAAAAGAGCCTTCCCTTTCAGAGTTCTTTCACAGCTCTCTCTCAGGGCGCCCTTCTTCCTGCCCACCCCCTTTCACAGCAGCCCTGAAGAGGCAGTAGAGAAGCAACAAGGATTCTTCCCATTTTCTGGATGAGGCACTAGGGCCCAGAGCGGGTTGAGTGACTGCTGCAAGTCACACAGGCACAGCCAGGCCAGAGCACTGGTCCATCGTGCACTCTTACTGGAATGAGACCGAGCTGGAAAGCTTTGGATGGGGAGATGTGGGCACTGGGAATGGTGCATGCCTTGAGGTGAGAAAGTGCTGGCCGGCTGGCCCCCTCTCCTGCCTTCATTCATTTCGGTTCAGGCCCTTTCTCAGGGGCTTGCAAACATGAGCCTCCCTGGCCCTCAAGGCCTGTTGTGCATGTTAGGACTTCACACCCGCCTTTCCTGCCTTGGTTCCCTGGCTTCATGCAGCGTTCTGAAAGCAAAATTTACGTTCTTCGACTTCTTTGCTTTTGTCCTCTGCCTGGTGTGTTCTCCCACCTTGCTACATATTCAAACCCTTGAAGGCCCAGCCTAAATGCCACTGTCTATCTCAGTGACATGCTCACTAATGCACTTCCCCTACCCAAGCCAGAAGTGACCTCTCTTACCTCTGTTTTGCTCTAATGGCCTTTAGCTATGGCCCAAGATTGAGGATATCTGTAAATGTAACCCTTCTCCAGGCTCCCAGCCCCTCAAAGACAGGAGGAGGGGTAGAATTCAGGGCACGCCAAATCAGTGTCCACAGAGGTGGACTGGCAGGCAGTAGAAGTGACGCAGTGGTGTGGGACGTTAGGGAATGGCACCTAGCAGCCCAGCTCTTGCCAATCATTGTCGGGGGGAAGCTGTAGCCCAGTGTTGCCAGATCTTATAATTTTTTAAGGAAAAGCTTGGTATCTAAATTTCTTTTAAAGTGTCCTTTTTTGTAGTGTTAGTCATCAATTAAAGAAAAATTTTTAGTACTATGCAGACTCCATAAAACACTTTTGGAGGCTAGTTTCATGAGTTTGTGACGTTTGATCTAGTTTATCTCAGGGCTAGGCTGGTGCCTGGGAGGCAGATAGCATTGTGGTAAGAGTTTGGACTCAGAGTCACCAGACCTGGGTTTCCTGGCTCTGTTACTTCATAATTATGTAATCTTGGACAGATTGCTTTGGGCCTCAATTTTCTCATCTGTCAACAGGAATTATGATCAGAGAAGGCTGTGGTTCTCAAAGTGTGGTCTCCAGACCAGCAATGTCAACATCACTGGAGGACTTGTTAGAAAAGTCAACTCTGAGGCCCCCGCTGTACACCTGCCTAAACTCTGGGGGTGGGGCCCACAATCCCTTTCCACCAGCTTTCCAGGGGATTCTGAAACTGCTCTCGTTTGAGAGCCAGTGGCATAAAAGAAAGGCAGACCATGTGCTTTGGGGTGCAAAGATGAGGGGGTGTGAGGAGGGGAAGAGGATGGGGGAAGAGGAGTCCTCTGCGCTCAGATCTAAAAGCCAGGAACACTGGCCGGGCAGAATTTCTCAGGCAGGGCCACTTGCAGAATTTGGCCTAGGAAGTGTTTGGAAGTAGGGGAGAGAAGTTAGAAGCTGAAACTTTGTAAAAATTAGAATGTTCTACCAAGGAGATTGAACTTCTTGGAGGTGCCCTCAGAGAGTTTTTAGCAGAGGACGGATGTTGTCCCATTGTGTTTAAGCACGGCTCTCTGTGGGTGCCAGGAAGAAGAGGAGAAATTGGAGTGAGTGAGGTGGTTGAGCCAGGAGTTCATGCAAGAGTGGTGTTGACCCAGAATGGTGACTGGGAAGAATGGAGAAGCTCCAGCTGGGGATGTACTAATCATGGAGGAGAGGGAAGTAGGAGAAGAGCCTAGGATGGTAGTTCCTTAGGGGAGTCATGTTTTGGATGAATGAATGAGTATATCTCAAGCGCCTACTGTGTCTCAGTTGCTGGGGCTAGAACAATGAACAACACAGACAAAAATTCCTGCCTTCATGGAACTGACTTTCTTATGGGGGAAGAGAAAGATTAATAAGAAAAGATGTATATAATAAATAAAATGGTGAGAAAAGGGAAAAAATAGTACAGGGAAGAGGTAGGAGTGTGTTGAATGTTATGTAGTTTCACATAGAGTAATCACGGAAGGCCGCTGAGGAGGTGATGTGAGCAATAGACAGATGAGGTGAGGTGAGGTCAGGTAGTCAAGGTGTTTGCAGAGAGGGCAGCAAGTCGGGGGTCCCTTGCAGTGGGAGCAGGTTGGGGCGGATGGTGAGGAATATGGGCATGGAGACGCAGCTGGTCTGGGTGCCCGGGTGCAGGGATGAGGATACTCAGGAATGCTGACCTCTTATCTGCCTGCCCAGGGCAAACAGAGAGCCGCGGGCGGCTGCAGGGGGTGGCAGAACTGCGCCTTGCAGGCCTGGAGCTCACAGATGCCTCCCTGCGGCTCCTTCTGCGCCACGCACCCCAGCTAAGCGCCTTGGACCTGAGCCACTGCGCCCACGTCGGGGACCCCAGTGTTCACCTCCTCACAGCTCCCACATCCCCACTCCGGGAGACCCTGGTACACCTCAATCTTGCTGGTAAGCACAGTCCCCTCTCCGTCCTGCTAGCCTGTTGGTCCCCATGGTGAGTGCCTACCCCCATTCATGTGCCTGGTCTCAGCTGCCACTGCCCCATCCCCAGGTTGCCACCGCCTCACGGACCACTGCCTTCCGCTGTTCCGCCGCTGCCCACGGCTACGCCGCCTAGACCTGCGCTCCTGCCGCCAGCTCTCACCTGAAGCTTGTGCCCGGCTGGCAGCCGCCGGGCCCCCTGGCCCCTTCCGCTGCCCAGAGGAGAAGCTACTTCTCAAGGACAGCTAGTGGGGCGCCCCCCACCCTCCCCCAGGACTTATCAGGAGCCTGGACCTCGGGGCCTTCATTTCACCCCTGCTGGGAGGCCAGGTTACCCACCTCATGACTTGGGATTCCTGAGTTTAATGACTTTGGGATTCCTGCCCAGGGACTCAAGCCAGCCGCCCCCTTCTCTTCCCCCTGCACTGATATCTCTGGGGGTTTCTCCTTCCCATCTCATCCCCCTTCCACCTGCTTCATTGTCCATCCCCTGGGGGGAGTGGGTCAGAGGTACTAGGGGGTGCTGAGCCAAAGGGATGGTGGGAGGGGGGTTAAGGTGCAAGTCTGAGGGAGGGAGAATGGGGAAAGAGTATCTGCACACAGGATGCTGGGAGCTGGGGCTGGGGGAGGTGGAGAATGGGTGGGGGGAGGGGGCAGAAAGCAGACCACCAAGGGTTCAGGGAACAAAGACCAGATACTTGGAGTGGGGGGTGGGGGGGGCCAAAAAGGGAAACCAGAGGAGCAGTTGGGGATCCAGGTGTCAGAGGTAGGGAGACTCCGGGAGCCAGGGGAGAGCCAGGGCTGAGTCGGGGGTCGGGGACTAGAGCAGGTGTGGGGCAGTAGTACCCCGTCAGAGGGGTCACCCCTCTCCTTTCCCCCTCCCCATATTTCAGTTCCTTTCCCCTGACCCTGACTCCTTGAACGTCACTGAAAATGGCAGCTATTGCAAGGAGTGGGGGCCACGGGCCTACCCCGCTGTTCCGCTCGTGGCCCAGGGGAGTGGTGAGGGGTACCCCAGGCCCCTGCCTGCCTCTCCGCACAATACTTGAACATTCATCTGTACTGAAGTGTTACTTGAACCGGGGGAACCTCGGACCTGGGGGAGCCGGAGTGTGAGGGGGACAGGACCAGGTTGGACTGAGACTGGACGGGTGGGCACCCAGTTTGGACTGCGCCACCCGCAGGCTCTCTTGCTTTATTGTATCCAGCAGCTCTACCCCTCCTGACCTGAGTTGGGGGTGGGGGGCCCAGCCCAATGATGGTGAAAATGGGACTCCTCCAGCGTGGCTCTTCCCACTCTTTCGTCGTCATGGAAACTTGTATCCCATTTGCCCAGGGAACTGCCACTCCTGGTTGCCATGGAAATAGCAGCCAATGGACACCTGATGCCAGTGCTAAGGCTGGAAATCGCCCCTCTTAGTTGCCATGGGAACTGAGTAACAGAGGCTCTTGGCCTTCCGCCCCTTCCTCCGGTGTGGGGGCGGGGCTTCAGGACCTGAGGGAGGAGTTGGGGCCAGGTCCCCGCCCTCACCCTGGGCCTCGGGGGGAGCCGGGTTGTACGTTGTAGGGAAGGGGGGATCTATCCACATACCTCAGGTAACAGGTGCGCGGGTGGGGGGAGGGACTGGGCGGACCAAAGGCCGGAGAGGAGGGGCGCCTGGGGGTCGCGAAAGGCTTGAGGTTGGGGCGTCTTGGGGGAGGGGAGGAGGCAGCCCGGCGAGGGGCAGGTGGGAGACCCAGCCGGGCTGGGCCCCTGGGCCCCGGGTCTGTACAATACGGTTTGCTATAAAACTCAAAATCTTCCAGCCGGGGCGGCGGAGTGCGTGTGTCTGTCTGCGGCGTCAGGGTTCCCAGGGACGCGGGTTAAGGCAGGGAAGGCCGCTGGGCTCACTCCTTGGGGCTCTCGGAGGAGGGGACTCTGGGTAGATCCGCGGGGTCCCCGGCAATTCCTGCAGATGAATGGGCTCAACTTTCCTGAGTTCACTATTTTGGGAGGGATTTGGAAGTCTGGACACTTGGGAGTGGTCTGGGGCCTGGGAACTCCCAGTCACGGGCTGGACTCCTGGATGGTGTTCTTTGTTTTTTTTACTTCAGCTTATTATGGGGGCACAAAAGTTCTGGTTAAATATATTGCCCATGTCCCTCCCATCCCCCCTGGATGGTGTTCTTGATGGACTGGGGTAGCCAGGTCCTTCTGGTTCTCAGCCTACGGGCTGGGACCGCGGGGGCTTGGTCCCCCAGCTCCACCCCATCATGTGGCCGCCCCGGCTCCGCCTCTGCCCCAGTTCCTGTTTCGGCCGCTGCTGTCCTTCTTCGGCCCCTGGGGCTCCCCGCAGAAGCCTGCTCTTCCTGGGCGCCTGCGGCCCGCATCCGCGCTCACCCTGCCGGGGCATGGGGCCTCCCCCTGGCTTGGGCCGGCCCTTCTGGGGCCCCCGAGGTGCCTCGGCCCCATCGTGACCAACCGGCCCGCCTGGTGCTGCCGTCTCCAGGATGAAGGGCAGCGAGGGGGACGCGGGCGAACAGGCCCCGCTGAACCCGGAGGCCGAGAGCCCCGCGGGCTCGGCTACGTACCGCGAGTTCGTGCACCGCGGCTACCTGGACCTCATGGGGGCCAGTCAGCACTCGCTGCGGGCGCTCAGCTGGCGCCGCCTCTACCTCAGCCGGGCCAAGCTCAAAGCCTCCAGCCGCACGTCTGCGCTGCTCTCGGGCTTCGCCATGGTGAGGGGCGGGAAGGGGGCACACAGGATGGGGGGGGGGCACGGGGTTGTGCGTGAAGTGAACGGGTCCCAAAGAGGGCAGAGGAAAGGGAAGATGGTTTTGGCGGGCGGGACACAAGGTCCCAAGGGACTGAATAAGTCTCTTTTTATGCGGGGGCGGGGGGCGCATGAACATGGCCCTATGAATATACACAGGGCCATGGAGAGGAAAACCAAGTCCCAAAGGGGTCATGAGAGAAAGGGTAAACAAATCACCAACGGGGATGAGTATGCAACCCTGCGGGCAAAGTGGTCCAAAAGGAGCATCCTCCTGGCAGGTTGGCCACTGAGTCCCCCAGAGGTTCAAAGGCAAATCAGCTGGGTGGGGGCTGTATCAAGGCGGGTGGTGCGGTCAGGGAGAATAAACTGGATGAAAGGTGGGCCCATCCCAAGGAAGGCACAAAGGGTGCTAGTGTCACTCAGGAGAACTTTGAGAAGAGACGTGCCTGTGAGGGAGCCGCTGGAGAAGGAAGCTGATTAGGAAGTTGATAAGTGATTCTCAAGCTGATAAACTGCAGTTGTGGGAGGATGGCACCAGCTAACGGTTCCAGCAGTGGTATCACAGGAAGTGGGACTGAGGGAAGTCCCAGGGTGAGGAATCAATAGGCACAGACCTGGTTCCTCCCTACTTATGGCCAGCTGTGCGACCCTGGACAGGCCTCCACCCCCTCACAGGCAGGCCAGGGGGAAACTGTGAGATCATGGAGGGTGTGTCCTCTGTATCCTGCCAAGTACCTGCCCCAGGATGAGCTGAGATTCTTGTCATCAGGAACCCCAGATCCAAGCATATCAGAACAAGACACATGAGCAATGGCTCCAACTAGCCTGCTGATTGGACAGATGTGGAAACCAAGGCCACGCCTCTAGGGCAGTAGCTCTCCCAAGGGCACTCAGCAGAGGAAGGATATAGAATGAACTAGGACCCAGGGTCACTGGACTGTTAGTCCAGGGTTTCCCCACTGCCATCACCGGAAGGACAAAGGCTGAAGGGGGCCACTTTTGGGAACATGCTCCTGTAGGGGCAGATATCCGAGGCAGCTGAGGTGGGAGTCATAGTACAACAGGTGATCTGGGTTAGTTCCTGCCCCTTTCTGTGCCACAGCCTCTGTATGTGAAAGATGACAGGGAAAGTCTTTAACTCTACAGGTCATCCTAGGCCTATGGTTTTCTACGTGGGGTTCCAGAATCCAAAGACCAGCTTACCCTTCCTGGGGGTAGGGGTGTCATCTGGGGGCAGGGAGTTGGCTCCCCTTCATCTGTACAGACTACAAAGGGAAGGGGTCAGCCACCCATGGACCTAGCTGAGGGAGGTCAATCCCATGGTCCAGCCTGTTCCGAAGGAGACAATCCAGCCACTGCTGGACTTGCAGTTTGCTAGGGCAACAACTTAAGGGCTAGGGCCTTCTCTGCAGGATCAAGAAGCTGGAAGGGTAGGTTCTAGGGGCAGTATTGGCCCCGGCCCTAGCAGGAGAGAGCAAGGCTGGGCCAGGCTCTGGGAGAAACCAGGACTAAGCCTGGCCCAGATCCCTGTCTGTGGAAAACACCTGCTGACACCTGCCATGGCCCAATTTCCCAAAATACTCAGCCTTGTTTTCCTACCTCCACTGGCCAGGCTCTGCAACTTCCTTCTCCTGTCCCCAGCCCCAGAACAATCTAACAGATCCCACAAGAACCAGGGATGGGGAAAGATCCAGATTCTGAAACCCAGATGGCCAGAGTTATAATAATATTACACAAATTGTATTCAGCTGTCACTAAGTACCAGGCCTTGTGCTCAGGGCCTTTATGTGCACCATCTTTCTATCACTCTATGAAGTAGGTATCACTGCTATGGCCATTTTACAGATGAGAAAACTGAGGATCAGAGATGTTAAGACACCTGCCCAAGGTCCCAAAGCAATTAAGTGGCAGGATTTGAACTTAAGCAGTCTGATTCTAGAGTCCAAATTTATACATTCCTAGAAGAGGGTCGTCAGCTCAAATGTCTGCAAAGGCTAGGCAGGTCATATGGATGCCAAGTTGGCTGGGTGGGACTGGCGATCAAGAGACCCCATGACCTGTCCAAAGGAAGCAACCATGACTCAACTCTAGCTGACAATTGTCATGCAGGAATGTGACAATTGTCAGTTAGTGTGACCAGATCTTCAAGTTTTCAAAAGGATCTGGAAATAGGGATATATGCATTCTCTTGTTTTAAAAGATAGTAACTTTTTTTTTTTTTTGAGACAGAGTCTCGCTCTGTGGCCCAGGCTAGAGTGCCGTGCCATCAGCCTAGCTCACAGCAACCTCAAACTCCTGGGCTCAAGCGATCCTCCTGCCTCAGCCCCCCGAGTAGCTGGACTACAGGCATGCGCCACCATGCCCAGCTAATTTTTTCTATATATTTTTAGTTGTTCAGCTAATTCCTCTCTATTTTTAGTAGAGACGGGGTCTGGCTCTTGCTCAGGCTGGTCTCGAACTCCTGACCTCATGTGATCCTCCCACCTCGGCCTCCCAGAGTGCTAGGATTACAGGCATGAGGCACCGTGCCCGGCCTGGCCATCCCTTTTAGCGCCTCTCCTTCCTAGGTTCCATCATCCAGGCTGTCCTCTATCTACCACGCCTGGCCTAAATGATAGCAACTTGTTCAGTTTTTTAAAAAACACACTGTGAGGCTGTGCACAGTGGCTCACACCTGTAATCCTAGCACCCTGGGAGGTCAAGGTGGGAGGATCACTTGAGGTCAGGAGTTCCAGACCACCCTCAGCAAGAGTAAGACCCCGTCTCTACTAAAAATAGAAAAAATTAGCTGGGTGTGGTGCCACACGCCTGTAGTCCCAGCTACTCAGGAGGCTGAGGCAGGAGGATTGCTGGAGCCCAGGAGCGTGAGGTTGCTGTGAGCCAGGCTGACCCCATGGCACTCTAGCCCAGGCAACAGAGTGAGACTCTGTGTCAAACAAAACAAAACAAAACAAGAAAACACTGTGAGCCAAGCAAAACATGTCTGCAAGCTGGCTGTGGTTCACGGTGTGCCAATTTGCAAACTCTGGCCTCAGGCGTTAGCATTAACTATAATAATAAACAGCAAACTCTTACCTAGTTCTATGTGCCTGGGACTGTTCTTAGCACTTCATGTGCACCATCTCATTTAATTTCTACAACAACCCATGGCTGGTCACGGTGGCTTATGCCTGTAACCCTAGCACTCTGGGAGGCCAAGACAGGAGGATCACTTGAGCTCAAGAATTTGAGACCAGGCCGAGCAAGAGCAAGACCTTGTCTCTACTAAAAAAATAGAAAAATTTGCCAGGTGTCATGGCGTGTGTCTGTAGTCCCAGCTACTCAGGAGGCTGAAGGAGGAGGATCCCTTGAGCCCAGGAGTTTAAAGTTGCTGTGAGCTATGATGATGCCACTGCACTCTACCCAGGGCAACAGAGCAAGACTGTCTCAAAAAAAAAAAAAAAAAATTCCACAACAACCCCATAAGGCAGGTGGGTGCTATTATCAATGCCCATTTCCAGACAGGAAATGAGGTACAGAGAGAAGTAAATAACTTCCACGGCTAAATTTGACTGGCTTTAAAAAAAAATTTAAAAAAGAAGTATGTAAATTGCTTAAGATCACACAGCTTGTAGAGCTGAGAATGAACGCAGGCAGCATAGCGCCAGAATCTGTGCTTACCAGCCCCTGTGCTGCAACAAGGTCAAACTGTCAAACATCTCATCCAGCCCTCTTGACAGCCAGGTAGGGAAACCAAGGCCAGAATAGGACAGAGCTTTGCCAAGGCTGCCCTTCATTTATTCCACCAAGGCTGAGTGCCTTCTTTCTGCCAGGCACTGTTCCAGGTCCTAGGGATGTATCAGTGATGTATATCAACAGGCAAAAAAACCTCTACTGCTCAGGAGGTTATGGGCACTCAATCCATTCCCTCTTGTCCCTGCAGGTGGCAATGGTGGAGGTACAGCTGGAGAGCAACCACGAATACCCGCCGGGCCTGCTGGTGGCCTTCAGTGCCTGCACCACTGTGCTAGTGGCTGTGCACCTCTTCGCACTCATGGTCTCCACGTGTCTGCTGCCCCACATTGAAGCCGTGAGCAACATCCACAACCTCAACTCTGTCCACCAGTCGCCACACCAGAGACTCCACCGCTATGTGGAGCTGGCCTGGGGCTTCTCCACTGCCTTGGGCACCTTTCTCTTCCTCGCTGAAGTTGTCCTGGTTGGCTGGGTCAAGTTTGTGCCCATTGGGGCCCCCTTGGACACACCAGTCCCTGGGGTACATGCATCCCAGGTGCCTGGGACTCTGCCACCAGTGGTCACCTCCTTTAGTCCAGCTTCCAACCTCCCACCATCCTCTGCTTCTGCACCTCCGTCACAGGCTGAGCCATCTGAGGTCTGCCCACCCCGGCAGGCATGTGGTGGTGGTGGGGCCCATGGGCCAGGCTGGCAAGCAGCCATGGCCTCCACAGCAATCATGGTACCTGTGGGGCTCGTGTTTGTGGCCTTTGCCCTGCATTTCTACCGCTCCTTGGTGGCACACAAGACAGACCGCCACAAGCAGGAGCTTGAGGAGCTGAGTCGCCTGCAGGGGGAGCTGCAGGCTGTGTGAGGCTGGTGTTAAACTGCTGCAAGCACTGCCTCCCAGGTCTGCAGGAGACTCCAGGGTCTACAGACCTCATTCCCTGTTCCTGGCTTGAGCCACTTCCTGTGGCCACTCAGGTAGAAACCAGTTTCCTGCCTGCAGGGTCCTTGGGGGAAGCTCCCACATTCCCAGAAATTTTCCCTGTCAGCCTGTGCCATGGGTTTTATAAGCTCTATGCCTGGGCTGGGAGAAACAAGGGAGGAGGTAGAAGGTCCTCAATCCAAGGATCATGTGGTACATGGAGACAAGGCAGGGAGACCCTGGTGGTACCTTTGGTGCTGACCCTCAGCCACCTTTTCCATTCCTATATGGGATGGTCAGAAGGTTACATGCCCACACAGCTGCCCAAAAAGCAGTCAGCCCCTTGCTTTATTTTTGTAGACTCTATTTTATGATTGGCATTTTGGGGGAAACTTTTCCCTGTCCCCAGATTTTGGTGGGTTCCACATTCTTGCTTTAGTTGCTGTAGAGGGATTTGGGTATTTCTACCCCTAGGCATACGTCCAGCTTTTCCTAGGAGAAGCCTCCATGTTTTTGGAGATTTGAGCCCACACCCTACTGTTGGTGACTTGTGGCCACACACAGGAGGGGTGGTGCCTGACCCACTGCCCTAGCCCTACACTTAGGCACCTATATCTGGTTCTCACCCTCCTGGGCCAGGGTTAGGGGTCTTTGGAGACTGAAAGCCTGTGTGCCCAGCCTGAATCTTTAGCAAGGGTTGGGTGAAGAGGTTTGAAGGGAGAAGGTCCAGTCCCTAGCCCTTGGAATACAGAACTCTTCTGACACTGAATTTTTGATGCACCTTGTTTTGTATAATAAATTGTGTTTCACAGATGTCCCTGTGGCTGTGAATGGGATGAAGGGGAGGCCTTCTTCAGACAAGGTTACTTGTTTTTAAGAGTCAGATAGAGGCAAGTGCACCTGGGGGGTGAGGGGAGTGGGTGCCAGGTATGACCCCATCAGGTGCTAACGAGGGCCAATAGCTTCTGAATGTGGAGAGTTATTCTAAGGCTAACAGCTTTGAGCTCAGGGTGTATCTCTTCCAGTATAAGTTTTTCTTGGG
>CM052448.1:31186525-31219974 GCA_028533085.1 Varecia variegata | reverse complement strand
TGCGGCAGGGCAAGGGACTGACTGCTGCCTCGGCTGGTCCCCCTGGTGGGGCCTTTGGGGAGGCCTTCCTCCCATTCCCGCCACCCCAAGAAACAGCCTATGGCTTGCCCTATGCTCTGTATACACAAGGGCAAGAAGGCCGAGGGGCATACTCCCGGGAGGCCTACCACCTGCCTTTGCCCATGGCAGCCGAGCCCCTGCCTTCCTCCTCAGTCTTGGGAGAAGAGGCCCGGCTGCCTCCCAGGGAGGAAGCAGAGCTGGCAGAGGGCAAGGTCCTACCGTCAGCAGGCACTGTGGGCCGCGTGCTGGCCACCCTAGTGCAAGAGATGAAGAGCATCATGCAGCGAGACCTTAACCGCAAGATGGTGGAAAATGTGGCCTTTGGAGCCTTTGACCAGTGGTGGGAGAGCAAGGAGGAGAAGGCCAAGGTGAGGCCAGTGCCTGGGGCTGGGGAGGCCCGGGGCTCCTCTAGGCTGCACAGGTCAGAGGAGAGAGATGATGGAGGCAGGTGGGGAGTGAGAGTGTGGGTCCTCAGAGGAATGCCCTGTAGCACTGAGCAGCAGTGTCCTGGTTCTGTGGCTTACTTGTGTTAGACAAGGCCCTTAAATCTCGTTGGGCTTCAGTCTTTTCGTTTTGCCATTTGTGAAATGGGAATAATAGTAGCTATTTCATAAGATTGGTGGGATAAATGAGTAGACTTTTGAGAAAATGCCTGTACAGGGACTGGTATAGGTGTGACAGAGATATGTCCCATGGAGGAGCAAGTAGATGCATTTCTGTATTCCTGGGGTCTAGTTCTCAGGCATCAGGGAATGCCTGGGTTCTGGGCTCTGGGGCTCAGTCCCCCTACTGCCTGCAGCCATTCCAGAATGCAGCCAAACAGCAAGCCAAGGAGGAGGATAAAGAGAAGACGAAGCTCAAAGAACCTGGCCTGCTGTCCCTCGTAGACTGGGCCAAGAGCGGGGGTACCACGGGCATCGAGGCTTTTGCCTTTGGGTCAGGGCTGCGAGGGGCCCTGCGGCTGCCTTCATTCAAGGTACCGAGAACTGTGGTCTTGCCGAAAGGGGGAAGGGGTCTTCTTCCTTGGTGTATGGGTGGTCAGGGACCACGAGTGTTTGAGTTCTAAGCCGGCTCTGTTTTTTCCCCATCCCATCTAGGTAAAGCGGAAAGAGCCATCGGAGATTTCAGAGGCCAGTGAGGAAAAGAGGCCTCGGCCCTCTACTCCAGCTGAGGAAGATGAAGATGGTGACTGGGGGGTCAGGTGGAAAGAGAAGGGGAATGGGCTGCATGGATTCTGACAGGAAGCAAGAGGCAGAGCAGAGGGGCCAGGGTGTCTTGAGGAGAAGCAGCCAGGTGGAGATGTTGGTGCAGGGTTAATATAAAGCAGTCTGAGAGCTGTGAGAGCATCCGATGGGGTCCTCCCTGCATTTTAGTTGTGGTTCTTGCTCTGGCATGCTGCTTGAAGTTTTCTATGTCTTGGTTTTCCTATCTGTGAAGTGGAAATAATAATTTCAATATCCAGAATCACAGGATTTCGAGGTTAAGTCATCTCCCCAAGTTTACCATCCAAAGCTTATGCTCTCCTACAACCTTCCTCGCACTTTGTCTAAGTCTGAGCTGTTGATTGACAGCTTACGTGGCTGGGAAACTTCGTATTGAGTCAGATCTGCTTCCCTGGAGACCCGCTGGCCTTAGCACTCTTTTCTTGGGCGAGGCATAATAAGTCAGTTCCACTTCCACCCGACCAGAAAATGTGAAAGATAAAAGGGGTGGGATGTGTTTAAAATTGTATGAAATGTTAGGTAATGGTGAGGTGTTGTGTTTCCCTGCTGAGCTTCAGCTGCTTGTTTATGAAATGAGGCCTGCGAGCAACAGTGGTGTCTTGTAAAGCTCCTTGTGTGGGGTCGGGAACAGTAACTTACTGTTGATAGTAAATTGCCCTGACTGCCACTCACCTGGCCTAGACCCTGAGCGAGAGAAGGAGGCTGGGGAGCCAGGACGACCGGGGACCAAGCCTCCAAAGAGAGATGAAGAGCGAGGCAAGACCCAGGGCAAGCACCGCAAGTCCTTTGCTCTGGACAGCGAAGGGGAGGAGGCATCCCAGGAGTCCTCCTCAGAGAAGGTGAGTGACCGGGGAACTGGGGCCCGGTCCCCATAGCCAGCTTCTCTTTGGGCTGGAGCCCAGACAGCTACGCCTCTTGGAGGACCAGATGTCCTTTTCCTGTTAGTCCCCATTTGTCCCTTTTCTTAAGGATGAGGAGGACGATGAAGAAGATGAGGAAGATGAAGAGCGAGAGGAAGCTGTGGACACCACTAAGAAGGAGACAGAGGCGTCAGATGGTGAGCACAGATAGTCGAGTAGGGTTCTGGTTTGGGGAGGAAGGGATTTGCCCACCCGGCTAGCCCTTTCCTAAGCCCACGTGAGTTTCCCGTTGGGGGTGCTTTTGCCTTCCACGAGAGCAACTGTTTTAGGTACATCCTTTGGAACCCTTGGCTCCTTGGAAACTGTAACCCCAGCACTCAAAATGCTCCCTCCAGCTCCCCTTCTGCTGGAGGAGGGCAGCCCAGCAGAGCCTATTTGTCCCCCCACCCCCCAGCCCTCACGCCCTGGGAGTGAGGGCGTGCATTCTCCTGCTGCCCCTTTGATGCTACCAGGCTGTCCCTTTGCTTTCCAACTCAGAGCACTACTCTTCCTTTAAGGCCCAGCCACCAAGCTGTGCCTCCCCTTTCCTTCCTCACAGCTGCCATCACCAGCCACTCCTCTGTCCTTCAGTTGGACGCCTGTTTGCTTCCCCGCATTCACTGAGGACTTGGGTACATGGTTTAGTCTTTTCATTCACTTGTTTGGAGTACATATTGAGCCCCATCTCTGTGCTGGGCGCTGTTCTAGGTATTTGGGATGGAGCAGTGACTGAGACAGACATGGCTCCTGCTCCTGCAGAGCTGGCTGTGGGGGGAGGAGGAGATGTGACAAACAAGTGAACATAGTGTTGCTTCAGAAAAAGAGTTGTGCTTTGAGGAAGATAAAATAGGTTGATGGGATAGGGCAGAATAGGGTGCAGGTCCTGGGCGGATAGATTTACTGTTTCCTGCGTGGTGATCGAGGAGCGCCTGTAAGAGGCGATGTTGCAGCAGAGGCCAGGATGGCGAGAGTGGTGATCTGAGGGCCTGTCTTCAGTAGAGCAGGGGCAGGAGTGTCTGCTAAGAATGAGGGCTGCCCCCCACACACACACATCCACTTGGTCACTGGTTCCCAGCAGTTCCACCTCCCGAATGCTGCTTGAACGTAGCACCCCCTTTTGGTCCTGCTCTGCTGCCTTTCTCACTTAGATTCTCACAGCAGTCCTGACTGATCTCCCTGTCTTTTTCCACCCTTCTCCCTGTATTCCAATCCATTTTCTTTCTTTCTTTTTTTTTTTTTTTTTTTTGAGACAGAGTTGCACTTTGTTGCCCGGGCTAGAGTGAGTGCCGTGGCATCAGTCTAGCTCACAGCAACCTCAAACTCCTGGGCTCAAGCGATCCTCCTGCCTCAGCCTCCCGAGTAGCTGGGACTACAGGCATGCACCACCATGCCCGGCTAATTTTTTCTATATATGTTTTTAGTTGTCCAGCTAATTTCTTTCTATTTTTAGTAGAGACGGGGTCTCGCTCTTGCTCAGGCTGGTCTCGAACTCCTGACCTTGAGTGATCCACCCGCCTCGGCCTCCCAGAGTGCTAGGATTATAGGCGTGAGCTACTGCACCCGGCCCCAATCCATTTTCTAAACTGCTGATAGAATTATCTTTCCTCAAATGCACACCTGACCCTGTCACCTCCCTCCATAAAGTCTTCGTTGGCTCCCTATTTTCCACAAGGTGACTCCTCAGCCTGACACCATAGGCCATTTATAATCTAGTCTCTGATTCTCTGTTCAGCTCCATCTCACCATCCTCCAGTCCCCTTCCCAGCCACCACCACCTTCTAGTCTGCCCAATTATGTTCCTCAAAGACTGTGAACTTCTTAGGTTTCTTAGACCTTTCCCGTATGTTACCAGTCTCTCAGAGGCATAGAGCATGTAATGTTTTTTAAGCTTATTTTGCCTCAGAATCCTTTTTTACAGTCCTTCATCCAGACCGGCCATAAGACCCACTTTGGGAAAAGTTTTGGTAGTCAGAGCAGACTCCTTGCCAGTGTCCAGGTCTCCATCTTCTCTTGCCTGCGACATCCCTGCTTAGTCCCCATGTCCGCATGGTGGATTCCTCCTTGTCCTTCCCGATTTCAGTGTCTCCTCAGGGAGCCTTCCCTGACACGCCCCTTTAGGCAGAGCCCAGGGATCCCTCCACTGGGTTCCCAGCCCCTTGTGCTGATGTTTGTCACACAATGAACAGGTGGTTTGCTTGTCCAACCCCTTGATATTTGGGACTTGCCAGCACCTAGCACAGAGCCTGACATCCACAGTAGTGAGTCAGTGAATGAACCCACGGCTTGACCAAGTGAGGGTCTGCCCACCTCGCCTGATTGCCCCTTCTGGATTTCCAGGCGAGGACGAGGAAAGCGATTTGTCCTCCAAATGTTCTCTGTATGCTGACTCAGATGGTGAAAATGATAGCACATCGGACTCTGAGAGCAGCAGTTCCTCCAGCTCTTCATCTTCCTCCTCCTCGTCCTCCTCGTCTTCCTCGTCCTCTTCTTCATCCGAGTCATCCTCTGAAGATGAAGAGGAAGAGGAGCAGCCAGCAGCCATTCCCTCAGTCTCACCACCCCCCAGAGAAGTCCCAGCGCCCCTGCCAGTGCCTGTGGAAGAGTCCAAGCCAGAGAGGGTTGCAGGCTCCCCAGTCGCACCCCTGCCCGAACAGGAGAAGTCTCCAGCAAGACCCGCAGGTGGGTGGTTCATACAAGGAAAAAGTTAGTACCTCCTGTCACTCCCCCTCGGAGATGTTTATGGCCTGACACACCCAAACTGCGCTGCTGTGGTGGTTTACAGAGCCAGATCAGGGTATTTGACTGCCAAAGTAAAACTGGATGGTCTTCTCCCAAGTAAGTTAAGGAGAAATTCCCCCGTTTAATAAATTCCTGCTGCTAATTTTTCCTAAGCTCGTTGCTTAATGTGCAGGTATACATGCAGGTGATTAAGTGGGCAGATAAGTAGAAAACAAGCAAGAACAACGTTAACTCAGAACTTAGTTCTATTTTTCCTTTGTGGATTATGTTCCGTTATTTTATAGCTTGTACATATCATTTATCCTGCTGAGGGAACTGCTCGTTTGAGCAGTAGGTGTTTATTGAGTACTCATCACAGCCAAACAGGTGCGAGGGATATGATGGTTTGCTTAGCACGCCCTGTTCTCACCCTCATGAAACTTACTGTCTGTGGGGAGAGACAGTTTAGTTGAGTCATAAATACATAGAAAATCTGTGATGAGCACAGGAAGGGAGAAGTACAGGGCACTCAGAACCTGAGCACATCTGCAGGCAGGGGAAGGTCTTCCCTGCTGAGGGAAGGGGCTGAAATCTAGGTGAAGCTGCAGGAGGGAGGGATTAGCATGTGCAAAGGCCCTAAGGCAGGGGAAACAGCAGATTGGAAGACCTGGAAGAAAGCTAACCCTCCCGAGGGTTAGAGGGTTGAGAGTGAAGGGGAGCTTGGGGTGGCTGAAACTGAGAGGTAGGCCAGGGCTGGGCCATGCACAAGTAGAAATTTCATTTTAGAAATTTGGTCTTTATCTAAATAGGAAGCCATCAGAGGAACAACACGATTCGATTTGTGTCTTGAAAAGATGCCGTGCAGGGAAAACTTGGAAAAGGGCCAGTGTGGATGCAGGCTGACTATTAAGAGGCTTTTGCAGTGAGTAAGGCAAACTGGTGCTAGCTTGGACTAGGGTGTCCTACAATGGAATTAAATAAGTGAGTTTTTAAGATATGCTTCAAAGATGTGCATGGCCTCCCAGGGGTCTCTCACTTGAACATTATGGAGAATCCATGGTCTCAGATAGGCGGTGACGGCAGGAAGACCTCCTAGTGGTGGTGCACTCTGCTTAGGTCCAGGCTGCATGAGGAGAGGAGTCGAGGTTCTCATTATGCCTCAGATGACTATCCAGCCTCTCCTGGGCCCACTGGGCAGCAGAAGAGCCTGGGCAGTCACAGGCAGGTCAGAGGGCATCAGTCTTAGTGCTCTTTCATTCTCAGTGGTCAGGAAGGAGGAGGGGGACATGGCCATATTTGCATTTCCGGAGTTCCACTGAGGCAGGAGGAGGAGAGATTTGGAAGAGATGAGGGAGATGGGGTGACGTTGGGAGCTTTGAAGGGATGCAGTAGACAGAAGGGCACAAGCCAAGCAGGGTGGTGGTGACGAGGTGCCAGGGGAGTGGGTTGGGAGTAGAGATGAAGAGTTGAGGGAAATTTAAGAGAGAAAATGGTTAAACTGCCCACCAGGAAAGGAAGCCCAGGAAGGAGAATCAGGATTAGGAAGAAAACTGTTGAATTTAGGTGGAGTTGAGTTTGAGATGCCTCTGGGACCTCCAGGTAGAAACACTGGCAGTTGGATCAATAGATCTGAAGTCTGGAAAAAACAGTAGGCTGGAAATGAGAGTAGCAGAAGTGTAGATGTGAATTCACTTCTAGACCCTAGGCAGATGCATGGGATGAGAGAGAAGGGGCAGAGCCATCGAGTCCTATGAGAGATGGGTGGGCAAGGGGGAGTCGGAGGATGCTGGAAAGGGGTGATCAGAGAGGTGGGGAGGAATGCAGGGAGTGGTGAGTTTTGAATGCCAAGGGACGTTCAGGTTTTGAAAAGGAGGGAGTGGTCTTGTGTCATCAGGCCACAAGAAAGGTTGTGAGATAGGAAAAATGTCCGTTGGATTTGACAGTTAGGAGGTCACTGGTGACCTTATCAATTTCAGTTGAGTGGTTCAGACTGAAGCCACGTTATGGTGTGTTACAGTGAGGGGAGATGACAGAGATAGTCTTCTGGAAGGATAGGCTGCTCTTGCTGAGAGAGAAGGAGTTGCAGGATCATGGTTGATAATACTATTGACCACTCACTGTGTGCCAGGCTCACAGTAGGCTTAGGCATACATGGGCATAGCGCACTGAAAATTCACGTTTTCATTCAGTTCTCACCACATCCCTATTATTGCCATTTCGCAGATGAGGAATTCAAGGCTTAGTAAGATGCAGGAACAAGCTCAAGGTTACCCAGCTGGGATTGGAGAGGCAGCAAGAAGAGAACGCAGGGTTGCTGCGGGGCTAGTTTTTCTAAGTAGGTGAGCTTGGGCGTGCTCCTGCGCTGGAGGGAGGGAGCAGGTAGATGGACGGAAGGCAGTCCTTGCCAGAGTGGCATTCCTGGGAGAGGAAGGGCATGCACTCTGGATGCGATGCAGGTACATCCACAAGTGATGTGAGATTCTGTGCCCTGAAGGCTCTTTTTTCACTCTGTGTAGTAGGAGTGTGAGGGGGACGATGGCAGGCGCCGTGGGGAGTGAGGATGAAAGCTGCCAGTGATGAGGTGGCCCTGCTGGAGCTGAGGCCTGGGAGTGAGGAGGGGAGAAGCCTGCTGGTTGTGTCCCCAGAGTGGAGGTAGTGGTGAGGACTTGGGGATGTGGAAGGTGCTGTGACAGGAGGGGACAAAGTTCAGGCCTCGGGTCTGGGCAGGATAGAGAAAAAAAAATGATTTAGGAAGGGGGTGATGGGCTTGAGGGAGGTGGAGGGATGGGAAGTTGAAAAGTGCAGTGAGGTGAACTGACAAGACAGTGGGCAGTCGGGGGGGATCTCCAATGTGGAGCCGTTCTGAGGGTTGACAAGGTCAGGTGTGTGGTTGCTGGAGGGTGGCTGAGGGTGAGCAAAGGGGGTCTCTGAAGATACGAGAGTCCAGGTGAACAGGCAGGATGGTGAAGCCCCCTGGGTAGATGGCAGGGGTGAGAGAGGAGAGGGCTTAGGGCAGGTCCCTGTGTTTTTAGCAAATGAGAGGGCATGACCGGGAAGTCCAAGCTACCAAGGACAGAGGTCTGTGCAGCCCAGAGGACAGGTTGTGGCTCCAGGTAGGGGGGCCCTTACTGAAGGCTCATTGAGTTTCTAGTAACAGGAACCCGTTTCCGTCAGTTTAAGTAGAAAAGGGGATGTGTTTACAGGTTATGGCCTGTCTGGTAGAACCAGAGACAGGCCAGAACGCCTTTTGGACTCGCTTTCCTTCCGTCTTCCAATCTGGTTCGTTCTTTCCTCCTGCAAATGGGCTCCCTCTGCTTCTCCATTCCAGCAGAGGGTGTCCACCCACACCCACCCCCAAGACTGGCCACGGACAGACCCACTCTTCAATTAGGTCATCATTCTCAGGGAAGTTTCTGGTTGGGCTGGCTTGGCTCAGGTGATCCTGGTAGTGATGTCAATCTTGATGGCCCTCGGGGAGAGCGGTAGGTCGTGCAGTAGAAACTGGCCTGCAGGGCCTTGCCCCCGTGAGTCTGAGGGTACCAGGAGAGCAGTTCTTGGAGAAAGGTGGGAGTTGTACTGACTGGACAGGTACCCCCAGGGTTGTCTACTGGATGAAAGGGATGGATGGGTTTCCTTTAGGACAGGAGCAGAGGGGAGTCTGAGCAGGGGAGGGGGATTTGTTCTCCTTAGCATCAGGGGACACGGTGGGCTGGGAGGGTGAGTCAGTGGTGGAGGCTGCCCAACTTCGTGGAGTAGGGAGAGATGAAACTGGAGGGCCTCACCAGCTTCCGAGTGTGGATACTGCCAGCTGGGACCCCAAATGGTGCCCAGAGCCTAGGAGGCATCAGGCTGAGGGCTTTGCTCGGGACGCAGGTTGGGGGCGTCTCTTGAGGCAGTGGACGCAGGCTGACCGCTGCTTGGGTCTGGCCTGGTGCTGGCCGCCCTTTAGCTCTGTGAGTGAAGAGCCACATGTGAAACCTGAGTCCACAGGCCCTCCAGAGCACAAACTCAGCCAGACTGCCTGGGTGCAGACTTGTTCTGTCATTTGCTGTGTTACCTTAAGCGGTTATTCGTCTCTCTGTGCCTCAGTTTTCTTATCTGTACGATAGGGTTAATGTAGCACCCACCTCTTAGAGTTTTTGTGAGAATTAAATGAGTTAATACGTGTAAAAGGCTTGGATTGGTGTTAGGCACAAAATACTAGCTGTTAATCTGCTGCTGCCAACGTGAAGACTGGCAGGTGAGAGCCTCCAGCCTGTGCTTCCGAAAGATGTTACCCACGTCTAAAGAGGTCGGATAGAGCTTCCCAGATGGCATTGAGCTGGGTCTAAAAGCCTTATGTAGGCTTTCCCCAGGGACGAGGAGGGAGGATGTGCCCCCTGTCCCAGGGGTTGAGCTGGGGAGACATAGCACTACCTGCTCAAAGATGTATATCCCCCCAGCTCAGCTTCAACCTCCGCTTCTCAGGGGAGACTTCCTCCTGACGCCCTCCGCACTAGGGCGTGTCCCCAGTTTTGTTTAGCAGGGTGAGGAGGAGGGCAGAGTTTTATAAACTACTTGAATACTACAAAGATTCAGCTTCTTACGTTGTATCTTTTTCACCTCACTAAATATTGTTTGTGGCCGGGCGCGGTGGCTCACGCCTGTAATCCTAGCACTTGGGAGGCCGAGGCGGGTGGATCGTTTGAGCTCAGGAGTTTGAGGTTGCTGTGAGCTAGGCTGACGCCACAGCACTCACTCTAGCCCGGGCAACAGAGTGAGACTCTGTCTCAAAAAAAAAAAAAAAAAAAAAAAAATACTGTTTGTAATTGAATATTGTTTGTAGTTGAATAATGGATATTTTATTTGAAGTCTGCCTAATTGAGTCCTCATTGTGGCAAAAATTGTCATGGTCCTCGTGCATAGTTATTGGATGTTGGTCTGTCCCTGCCAGTCTTGGTAGAAAGGCTGGAATCCAAGGGTGTGTGTGGAGACCTCCCCAGCCCCACTCTTTGCAGTGTGGGCCATGCATTTGTTTTGTGTCGTTGTCTCCCAGTGGACTGTGACCTCAGTGAGGACATTGAAGGTGTCTGTTTGGTCAGCCTATTCTCCCCATATCTGACACAGTTGGTGCTCAATGCATGTTTGTCGGATGGATGAACGAGCAGGTGTGAAATCCCATCCTGTCACGGGAGCCCATAGTGCTGAGGACACTGTGGCGCCGAGAGGCAGGAGTGTCTGTATGTCTGTCCGCGTTTCCTGGGCGGAAGCTGAGGAGAGAGTGAACATGGCCTGTGGAAATGGTGTGGCCAGAGCCCAGCAGAGCTTCAGGTCTCCTGCCCATAAACATGTCTGTCTGATGATGTTGGGCCCAGATGCTAACTGTCCCCTTCCCTGTGTGCTTCCTTCCCCAGGTCCCGCTGAGGAGCCACCTCCCAGTGTGCCCCAGCCTCCCGCAGAGCCACCAGCTGGGCCCCCAGCCCCTACCCCCCGCCCCGATGAACGCCCTTCTTCTCCTATTCCTCTCCTGCCCCCACCCAAGAAACGCCGGAAAACCGTCTCCTTCTCTGCTGTGGAGGAGGTGCCAGCCCCAGAGCCTCCCCCAGCTGCCCTGCCACAGACCAAGTCTCCTGGCCCAATCTGTCGCAAAGTCCCCCGGGCCGTGGAGCGGACCATTCGCAACCTGCCTCTGGACCATGCGTCCTTGGTCAAGAGCTGGCCCGAGGAGGTACCCCGAGGAGGTCGGAGTCGCGCTGGAGGCCGAGGCCGCTCCACCGAGGAAGAGGAGGCTGAGCTAGGGACAGAAGTGGACCTGGCGGTACTGGCTGACCTGGCCCTGACCCCAGCTCGCCGTGGGCTGGCTGCCCTGCCTACTGTTGACGACTCAGAGGCCACAGAGACCTCGGACGAGGCGGACCGCCCCAGCCTCCAGCTCTGCCACATCCTCCTGGAGCACAACTATGCTCTGGCCGTCAAGCCCACGCCCTCCACACCAGCCCCCCGGCCCCCGGAGCCGGTCCCTGCCCCTGCAGCTCTCTTCAGCTCCCCAGCAGATGAGGTCCTGGAGGCCCCTGAGGTGGTGGTGGCTGAGGCGGAGGAGCCAAAGCAGCAGCAGCAACTGCAGCTGCAAGAGGAGGATGAGGAGGAAGAGGAAGAGGAGGAGTCCGAGTCCTCTGAGAGCAGCAGCAGCAGCAGCAGCGATGGGGAGGGGGCTGGTCGGCGGCGCACCCTCCGCTCCCACACCCGGCGCCGGCGGCCTCCACCCCCACCCCCACCCCCGCCGCCTCCCAGCTACGAGCCGCGCAGCGAGTTTGAGCAGATGACTATCCTGTATGACATTTGGAACTCGGGCCTGGACTTGGAAGACATGAGCTATCTGCGGCTCACGTATGAGCGACTGCTGCAGCAGACGAGCGGGGCCGACTGGCTCAACGACACCCACTGGGTCCATCACACGAATATCCTGAGCCGCAGAGGACACCTGCCGGGGCCCAGGGGGCGGGGGCGGCCTTCCCTGGGGCCACGCAGCCAGGCAGTGTCCTCAGATCCTTCTTGCTGTCTGTCTGTCTCCCTCCCTGTCTGTTCAGCTTGCTGTGCCACACTCGGCCAGGGCACCTCCTCTGGCTCTGAGCCTTCTCTCTGCCTCATGCCTTTTTCTGCTTCCCAAAGCTTTTCTGGGACTTCACTCCTGTCTTTTGCACGCTGAGCATGCTCACCAGCAAAGGCCAGCCGCCCTTGCCTGGGGCTGGGCCTGGGGTGGACGGAGAGGAGCAGGGCCCAGGGATCTGGCTGGTGAAGACCGCGTCCTCTTCCTTAACGCCCTGCACTCACCAGCCTGAGCACTCCGAAACGCAAGCGGCGGCCCCAGGATGGGCCCCGAGAGCACCAGACAGGCTCAGCCCGCAGCGAAGGTTACTACCCCATCAGCAAGAAGGAGAAGGACAAGTACCTGGATGTGTGCCCTGTCTCGGCCCGGCAGCTGGAAGGAGGGGACACTCAGGTAGGGCCCTGCCCTGATGCCTGGCCCACGCAGCCTCTTCCTGTACTTCTGTCACCCACCTCTTCTCTCTCCTGCTTCTCACAGGGGACTAACCGTGTGCTCTCCGAGCGCCGGTCTGAGCAGCGGCGGCTACTGAGTGCCATCGGTACCTCTGCCATCATGGATAGTGATCTCCTAAAGCTAAACCAGCTCAAGGTGAGGGGTGGGACTTGGGAAGGGTAGGGGGCTCAGCGAAAAGGCTGGAGCAAGGGGAGCTGCCACGTAGGATTGTGTGGTCCCCCGGGAGTAGAGGTGGGGGGCGAGTGGCCAGAACACCGTCTGTCCTGGGAGGTCTGCAGGCTCCGTGAGGAGCTGGGTCGTGGGAGACATCCAGCAGTACAGTCCCTTCTGTCCCCCAGTTCCGGAAGAAGAAGCTCCGGTTTGGCCGGAGCCGGATCCATGAGTGGGGTCTGTTTGCCATGGAACCCATTGCAGCTGACGAGATGGTCATCGAGTACGTGGGTCAGAACATCCGCCAGGTGAGGCTCCGCACCAGCCCTGGTCAGGCCTCCGATCTGGCAGCAGCGTAGGGTGCTCACCTGAGCGCCGTTTGGCCTCTGGATGAAGCCTCACATGCCCTCCCGGCTCCAAGACTTAGCCAGGGCAACCAGCCTCCTCCCAGTACTGGTAAACAGGTGTTAGCGACCCAGCCGGAGACGAGACTGATGCTGTCTCGCCCCTTAAGGATCCGGGCAGTGGGGGAGACGGGCACTGGACACACAGCAACGACAAAGGATAGTGTTTGGTATTAAAGGGGAGCTTGCGGAGGCGGGGCCAGTGGGAGCACACGCTGAGGGGACCTGAGACCCCCTATGGATGGTGACAGTTAAGGAAAAGCTGAAAGATGATGAACTCACAGGGCCAGGTGAGGGAAGTGTGCTCCTAGTTGTGGGACCAGGAGCATGTGCAGAAGCCTGGAGGTCATGTAGTCATTTGAGGGCAAGGAGGTCAGGATGGCTGGTTAGAAAACTAGGGCCAGTGGCAGCAGTGTGCAGCTGGGGACAGGGGGACTGCACGGAGCTTGGGAGCTTAGGAACCAGTTCGAGCATGTGGTGGGAGAAGAGGAAAGGGGGAAGCTTCCGCAGAAGAGGACTTGGACGTTAGAAGCACCCCCTGGCTGTGTGGGGTGTGAAGAGCTAGTCTAGGCTAATGCCAGTGTAGGGGCTATTGCAGAGGTCCAGGCCAAGGTGAGGGTGCCCTGGACTAGGCCGGGACCATAGAGGTGACAGAGGAGTCTGTGAGGGCAGGTCATTGGCAGGGCCGGGCAGTGAGTTGGCTCTGGAGACGTAGGGCAAGGGAGGAGGTGAGGCCCTTTCTCAGGGCGCTGCCGTTAGCCATTAGGCGTATGGCGGGGCCCCCAGTGCGATGGGAGCGAGGAGGAGGAATACGTGGTCAAGAAGAGTTCCAATCTAGACATGTGAGGTTGCAGTGCCCCAGGGACATCTAGTGGGTGACGCCCAGCAGCTCCACTGAGGTGGATTTTGGCTGGAAGTGGAAGTTTGGGAGGAGTCCCCACCATTTAGCTGGCGGTTGAAGCTTTGGAAGAGAATGACATCACCCAAGGAGAGTGTAGAAGGCTCATTGTCTCGTTTTTTGGGAAATAGGAGTTGCTCCTTTTCACACAAGGATATGGGCACTAACACTGACAACCTGTCATTTACATTGGCCAGTGGCAGCCAACGGGTGCCTAATTTGGAGAGAGGGTCCTAGGAGAAGAGATGGGTGGGTTCAGTCCACGAAATGGCCACTGTCATTTCAGGAACTGCCCCAGCCCCACAGCAGTCTGGGGGCCCCACTGAGACCAGGCAGATGGTCTTGGAGGAGCCAGTGGCTCTTCTCCTGCCTGGTGCACCAGTGCCAGTGTCCCTGGAGTCCTTGGGTGGGTGACTTAGAATGGGTGGCCAGAAGGAGGAGAGCCCCAGGAAGCAAAGTCAAGGAGGGGACTCGTGCCTTGGGCTAGTGGCAGCCAGAGGCAGAACTACAGGTCCAGGCCTGCTAGGTCTGGCCTCGGGGGCTCAGGGCAGGGCTGTGACCATCGCATCTCATCTGCCAGATGGTGGCCGACATGCGGGAGAAGCGCTATGTACAGGAAGGCATTGGCAGCAGCTACCTGTTCCGAGTGGACCACGACACCATCATCGATGCTACCAAGTGTGGCAACCTGGCAAGGTTCATCAACCACTGCTGCACGGTGCGCGGGGACCCAGCCCAGAGGGCGGGGTGGGGGCCAGGGGCTGGGCCACCGCTCACGCTGCCCTCCCTCCCGCAGCCCAACTGCTATGCCAAGGTGATCACCATCGAGTCACAGAAGAAGATTGTGATCTACTCCAAGCAGCCCATCGGCGTGGACGAGGAGATCACCTACGACTACAAGTTCCCGCTGGAGGACAACAAAATCCCCTGTCTGTGCGGCACCGAGAGCTGCCGCGGCTCCCTTAACTGAGGTGGGGCAGGACTGGCGCCCACACTCCTATTTATTCCCCCTCGGTGCCCTGAGCTCCCAGCGCCCCCCCAGCCTTAGTGGGTTCAGCAGGGCCCACGTGCCCCCATGTCCAGGTATGGGGTTGGGGGACCTCAAGCCCAGCGAGGGAGCCTCAGCCCCTTGAGGCAGCTTCTGCCTCCCCTGTCACCCTTACCCACCGCCCTGTAATTTTTTTTCTTTGCGGAGAAGAAGCTGTAAATGTTTTGTAGCTGCCAGCGGCTGTTTCCTGTGGAAACCTGGGGTGCCGGCCTGTACAGATCCTGTTCCTGGGGGGCTACACAGCCCTCTTGCTTTGTGTTAACGGGGAATTCCTCTTGTGCCCTGCGTGCACCCCTCCCCAGTTTAGGGGTCTCTAGGGGCAGTGGCCATGTTCTCCCCCTGGGGAGGGGGCCCTGCGCCCCCAGTCCTGGGGACTCCGTGCCTGGAACCCTGCCTCATCTTCTGTTCCTGCCAGCCCCTGTGGGCCACTCTCCCACCTGGTGTCTGGAGGCTCTAGCCAGGCCAGGATGGCGAGGGTGGGCCCTCCCTGTTGGGCTGGATTGTATATATGTTAATAGCGCAAACCCAACGCCACATTTTTATAATTGTGATTAAACTTTATTGTACAAAAGTGCTTGGTCAGTATCTTTGGGGAAGGGCAGGGTGGGATGGGGGTTGAGGACACAGGGGGTGGGGCAAGATGAAGAGAGGGAAAGTGGGTGGCCTGAAGTTTGGGGTGGGTAGAGGGGCCTTCAGGCAAGAGCCTGGACCTTCAGACCCAGTGCCATTGCTTTGGACCACCTGACAGGTGACAGTGACAGCAATGCCAGAAATTCCCCACCAGTGCCAGCCAGAGCCGCATCCAGGTCAGGCCTCCTGTCCCTTCCCAGAACCACAGCTGCTGCTGGGCCTCTGGCCTCCTGGGAGATGCAGCAGGAGGGAAGGACTGAGGTCATGCAGTGGGGATGAGTGCTCTGTGCTGCAGCCCCCACGCCCCTCAGGGCCACCCGCAGGTTCTGGCTTCTCCCTCTCCCCAAGTCCTTGGCTGCAACCAGATGCCTGTGGAGCACAGAGTGGCCACCAGGGGGCGCCCCGTGGCCAGCGTGGGGGGCCGGGGGTGGAGGCTGGGCTTTTCCTGGAATGGGCCAGGAGGGAGGAGGAGGAGGAACAAGCGGAAGGGGAAGCCAGGAGACAGCCAGACAGCCCCTCCTGTGGCTGTCCTGTCCGGGCGCCCCGGGATAGTGGCTGCAGGTAGGCAGAGGTGCCGCCAGGGCCCAGGCGGCCCTTCCCTCGGTCCCAGCCCTTCCCATCTTCCCAAGCCCTTCCTCCCCACCCCCTGCCTCCCCTCCCTGCTTTTTTGCCCCAAGACTTCTCCCCAGCCACCTCAAGCCCTTACCTGTGTGAGTAACTCAGCAGTTGGCAGGGTCAGGTGGCAGGTGGCCTGGCTGCTGCACCTGCAGCTGCTGCCTCCAGGACCAGCTCTGCCCCCTGCCCCTTCAGCACCATGCTCCCATACGCCCTCCGGGAGTAACAGGTGGCTGGGCAGGTGGCAGCAGGCAACTCAAGTGAGCCAAGCTCTCTCCCCCCAGCTGGGCATGGCCAACTCTGCACAGGCCCAGAAGCTGGTATACCTGGTCACAGGTGGCTGTGGCTTCCTGGGGGAGCATGTGGTGCGAATGCTGCTGCAGCAGGAGCCCCGGCTCCGTGAGCTGCGGATCTTTGACCTGCACCTGGGTCCCTGGCTGGAGGAACTGAAGACAGGTGATTGTGGGGGGAAGCGGGTATGGACTCTTCCCCAGCCCCTCCCAGGGCAGGATCCCCACCCCTGTGGTGGAAAGGATGATGCCTGTTTCTGTTCCCCAGTCCTCGTGGGTGGGATGGGTGAGTCACACTGGGAACGTGAGGCTCCCAAAGGCACAGGCTGAACGCGGCTGCTGGCTGATGGCCGGAGCTGACATTGCTGTGGCCGCCTCCATGCCCTACCAGGGCCTGTGCAGGTGACTGCCATCCAGGGGGATGTGACCCAGGCCCATGAAGTGGCAGCAGCCATGGCTGGAGCCCATGTGGTCATCCACATAGCAGGGCTGGTGGACGTGTTTGGGAGGGCCAGCCCCAAGACCATCCACGAGGTCAATGTGCAGGGTAAGGTGCTCATCGTCTGTTCTAATCATGCATGTAACACCCTCACCCCTTTGGCCTTGACCTCCTGTGACAAACAGTCCTGCCAATGGCCCTGCCCTACCTTCACCCACCCCACTGTGGTTTTCCCTGGAGCTGGGGTGGAAGGGGAAAGACGCAGAGAGGAGGGAAGTCTCAGCTTGCCTATGTCCCTCTCCTCCACCAGGCACGCAGAACGTGATCGAGGCTTGTGTGCAGACTGGGACACAGTTCCTGGTGTACACGAGCAGCATGGAAGTTGTGGGCCCTAATGTCAAGGGCCACCCCTTCTACAGGTGAGCTGAGGTCCCCGCAGTGCTTTAAGGGCCCACTTCCCCTCAGCACTGAGTCTTCCCTCTCCCCCTCCTAGGGGCAACGAGGACACCCCGTATGAAGCAGCACACAAGCACCCCTATCCTCGCAGCAAGGCCCTGGCTGAGCGGCTGGTCCTGGAGGCCAATGGGAGGAAGGTGAGCCCAGGGAGACGAGGCAGACGACGGCGCGCTGCCTGGACGCCCTCGCTCTGTCTTCAGCCTGGGGAGGGCTGGGGCAAAGGCAAGCCACTGAGCCCTAGGTCTTAGCAGTGCCTGCCTTTTGCCACCAGGTCCGAGGGGGATTGTCCCTAGTGACATGTGCCTTGCGTCCCACGGGCATCTACGGTGAAGGCCACCAGATCATGAGGGACTTCTACCACCAGGGCCTGCGCCTGGGGGGTCGGCTCTTCCGGGCCATCCCGACCTCTGTGGAGCACGGCCGGGTCTATGTGGGTGAGGACTGGGCTAGGCAGTGGGAGGCGAGGACTGGGCTAGGCAGTGGGAGGCGAGGACTGGGCAGGAGGACCTGCTCTGGGAGTGGGCGGGACCCACATGGCTCTGGGAGGGGCAGAAAAAAATCGCCAAGGTATACTATGATTATGTGGATGTTGTCTGCATGGGCAGCAGAAGAAACAGTATCTATCCACTCAAGTTGGGACATAAAAAGTATGTCGCAGGCTAAGGAGAGGGTTGCAGCTATAGGAGCAGCAGTTCCCCAGGAAAGGAGAAGGGCAGTGTCTATACAACACCAGAAGGAGTGGCATCTATATAGGCTGGCCCAGGAGAGCAAATGGCTACAAGGGCTGGGGGAAAAGCAGCCTTTACTAGGCTGTCGTGAAGATGTGGGCAGCATCCACATAACAGTGGCTTGTGCCTGGGCGGGCCCAGGAGAGCAGCCCCTACACGGTCTCGAGGGCACTCAGGGGCATGTCCACATCACTTCCCCCACCGCAGGCAATGTGGCCTGGATGCATGTGCTGGTGGCCCGGGAGCTGGAGCCGCGGGCAGCATTAATGGGAGGCCAGGTGTACTTCTGCTATGACAAATCACCCTACAAGAGCTACGAGGACTTCAACATGGAGTTCCTGGGCCCCTGCGGACTGCGGCTGGTAGGCGCCCGCCCGCTGTTGCCTTACTGGCTGCTGGTGCTCCTGGCCACCCTCAATGCCCTGCTGCAGTGGCTGCTGCGGCCACTGCTGCTCTACGCACCCCTGCTGAACCCCTACACGCTGGCGGTGGCCAACACCACCTTCACCGTCAGCACCAACAAGGCCCAGCGCCATTTTGGCTATGAGCCCCTGTTCTCGTGGGAGGACAGCCGGACCCGCACCATTCGCTGGGTGCAGGCCCTGGAGAGCTCAGCCCGGTGATGGCGGCTCCCCAGCAACTGGCTGCGCTGGAGCGCTCACACTTAAAATCCACCAGCCTTGGGACACCGTGTTGTGTCCTGACGCCTCCAAGGTCTAGGGCAGGGTTCGGGGACAGGAACCCAGGTCCGATGCTGGTTGGCAGGGGCCTGCCCCCCCCACCCCATGTTCTCCTTCCCTCCCCACTTCTGGCCTTCTGAGCGGGAGGCGGACTTCCTGCTAGGCTCAGAGTGAGGAGGCCTCTCTGCCGACTCCCGCCACCGCATCCCTCCTTAGGGGGCGTATTCCCATTATTTTAAAAAGTGCTTCAACTTTAGGCATTTATCTTTCAATTCCCTTCAGTGAAAACTGAGGAAATCAGTGTGTTTTCGCTTCTTCACCCAAATCCAGTGCCCGCGGTGGTGTTAGTGCTCTGCTGAGGACACCCTCGTAATGCTGTCCCTGCTGAGCCCTGGATTAAAATCCTTATCCAAGCTCGTGTCCATGTGTCCGTCCAGCTCTCCCGCCCGCCCCCACCACGCATGTCCCCTCCCCACGGCGCCTGTCCCATGTGGGACAGAAGGAAGTGAGCACGCGGCACGCCCGCTGTTGGATTGGTTGCTATTTCTCCCGTCCCACGGGGCCCGGCCCGGCCCCGGGTGGGGGTGGGGGGCTCTGGGGACAGGACATGCAGGGCTGGGGGGGGCAGAATTTTCCTGTGTTTTATCCATTTGCAACTTGGTCACCAATAGAGAGAAATGGGGCTCTGAGGGCTAACAGGAAGGGGGCCTGGCTCTGGGCCCCCAGCCAGGCCCCAGAAGTCCTGTCCCCTCTGGGGAGTTGGGGGAGAGAACTCTAGAAACCAACGGAGAAACAGAGAAGGGGGCAGGGGCTCATGTCAGCAAACACGGCTACATCACGTGACACGCCAGCGACACAGAAACACACGCCAACGCACACGGCTGCACAGCGGGCAGGGGCTGGGTGGAGGAGAAGGGAGCCGGGGGCCACCCATCTTGTCCTCTGTGGGGCAGGCTGGGGGGCAGGGTGAATGCATAGAACACATCATGTGTACACGCTCGAGGCGTGGCAAGAGTGTGCATCGACCCACGGGCACACAGGGTGGACACGCAGTGTGCTTGCTGAGAGGCAGGGAGGGGAGAAAGGGAGGGGAAGCGTTGAGCCCTGGCCAGGCCCGGACCACCCGCGGGGCACACTTGGGCTTGATGGTTGTAGGTGCGTGGAGGGTGGGCAGCACACATCTGTCCGAGAGCATGCAAAAGACACCAGCCTCCAGACAACACTCCAGGACACACACAGAGACAACAGCCAACACGCAAACACATCGTATAACGTGTGCGACTTGTAGAAAGCTGGGGCACAGCAGACCCTCGGGGATCCCCTGGTCCACCTGAGGCCCAGAGATGGGCAGCTGTGGGCCACGCGAGGAGGCAGGAACAGCACTCCAGCCACGGCTCCTCCCTTCTCTCGTGGCCCCAAGGCTGTGAGACTTGCGGAAACACCTGGGCTGAAAGGGGGTCCTATCGGGGCGGCAGGAAGGAAGAAGGGGGTTGGGCGCTGGGCCCCACTCTGATGTCTCCAAAGAGGCCTGAGGTTGGAGCAGGAGGGCTGCGGCCAGACTCCAGGGCAGACTTCCTGTCCTGCAGCAGGGCACTCTGGGGATGGACAGGCAGACTCCCCACCTCAGGACAGCCAACCTGGGGCCTACATACATGTGGCCACACTGACACACACACACACAGACTAGGTGGGCAGGGCCCACACAGCCAGGCAGGGGAGAGGTTGGCTGTCTGGGCTGGGGTGGGGGTGGGAGGGGTGTTATGTTCGGGGAGGTCACATCTGCATGGCCTCACACACACACACACACACACACACACACACACTTCACATGATGCAGGACGCTTCACCCTGAGCACATGCATGTCCCACCCCAGGGCAGGGCACATTCAAGTACTTATGTGTTCAACCTACATGTTCCTGGGCCATGGAGGGGGCTCTAACATTGTCCTTTCTTCCATGCACCTCCTGCCTGCCACCAAACACACAAACCTGCAAGCCATGCCCACGTTGTGTACACAACAAGGGAGGAGCTAGCCCCTTCCTCACCATCAGGAACCTAAGCCCGTACCCCACCATCAACCCCCCCTGGCGTGGGGAGCAGCCATTGCTGACGTTTCAGCAGAAGAGGTGTCCAGGGGCTGGGCCCCAGGACCTCACCTCCCCTGCGTGGCCACTGCCACCCTGACCATTCCAGTACGTCCAAAGTAAACAGTTCCCAAACCCAAGTCCCCTGAGGCAGAGCTCAGAGCATCCAGTGGGGCAGTGGGGACCAACATCGACTTCCCCAGGCCCGGGGTGAGTGTGCGAGGAAGGGGCCATGCCCTGGTTTTCAATCTGTCTGGGGCAGCCCTTGAAATCTCACCTCATCGTGACATCCCTGCAAACAGCCCCTCCAGGAGCCGCTCCTGTGCTAATGGGGGGTCCTGTACAGGCCCCCCGACAATGTTAGCATGCACAGTGTGCGTGTGTGTGCCTGGGTGGGGCCACCTTCACGGGACCTCCTCAGCCTTGGCGTGTGTCAGCACCCTGCGGTGTTCCAGCTTTCAGGGGCGCAGGCCTATCCTTGGGCAGAGACGGAGAAAGACGAGGGTGCGGGCATGCGAGCACAGGGCCCTGAGGCCGGGCAGCAAGCTCCAGCTGCCGGTGTGACGCAGCAGCGTGTGCGGCCACACCGGGTATCGGCCAGCAGCTCTGGGGAGAGAGCGGAGGGGCAAATAAACCTGGATAAACAAACCCAGATGGGGCACATGTCCTGAAATAAACGTGTATGTGTAGGACACAAGGGGCAGAAACACACCATGTAGAAGCCCCTAAACGCACATGCGCGTGCGCACACAGTCACGCAGCCATGTTCTAGGTAGCACAGAAGTACAAACTTCTGTGTCCACTCAAAACCGGTGTCCAGTCCACAGTGCGGAGGGCTCCATCTGAGAAGTCCCATCAACACTTTGGGCACATCCTGGAGACACACACACACACACACACACACACACTCACTCACCCCCTCCCCGCAACACGGGGAAACTAAGCCAGGAGAGCTTGTCCTACATCACAAGGAGTGTCTGCCGTGGCCTGCGTGTGCCGGGCGGATCCTCTGGGATGTCTGCACACACAACCTGCCCCATTTGTAGCAGACACAGGGGAGGGGCCGTCCGCAGAGAAACTGCTGTTGAATTAGGTTCAAACACTCAAAACACGAAATCCCATGTACACGAATTGGGTGTCCACAGACCTGTGGTCTCACATGTACACACACGTACCTCTTCACAGAAGACAGGGAGGGGCTCGGCGGGCCACAACAACCCAGGTGAAGGGGGAAGCTCAGACCACACACAGACTTGAGGTGGGGGGTGAGGGGGTGATTTGGTGCATCTACACACATCTACACACGTACACACACGCTGGGGTGTCCACACGTCTCGAGCATGTGCCGGCGGCATGCATGTTGGTGTGCATGTGTAATCACGCCTGCTGCTATCTACGTGCGGGGGCAGGGGGTGGTCCATGGCAGGGTGAGGTCCAGGGACTCCAGGGTCTGCCGTGGGGTGAGGGAGGGGTGGGGCTGCCTGGGTCTGGGTGGGGGTGAGCTGGAGCAGGGCTGGAGTGAGAGGGGCGGTGGGGGTATTGCTCCCGATGTGGTGGAGGGGGGCTCTGGGAGAGAGAGGGGGGCCTACAAGCCCAGCGTCCCCCCAATGGATGACGCCAAGACCACCCCCAGCACCACACAGCAAATGATGATCATGATTTTCTTCTGCAGACAGAAGGAGGAGAGAGAGAAACAGGGATAAAGAGAGAGAGAGAAACCGACAAACAGAACAGGGGGAAAGACGGGGAGGAGGGTGTGAGGAAAAGGAGGGAGAGAAAACAGAAAAAGGAAGCGGTCAGAGCCAGAGATAAGAACCTGCACCCGATTTCGCCACTGGCCTCAGCCCTGGCCTCAGCCAGCCCCCCGCAGGCTCCCAGCCCAGCCGCCCCCAGGCCACCTGCCCTGCTCACCCTCCGCGCCTTGCTCTGATATTTCACAGCTTTCTTGGTGTCGGACACGGCTCGCTCCACATAGTCCACGGAATGTTCCACGTTGTACTCAATGCGGTCAATCATCTCACCCTGCACGCAGAGATGCACACAGGGAGGGATGGGGGTTGGGCGGACGAGGAAACATCCGGGCCGAGGGAGGTGCCGGGGTGGTGCGGCAGAGCCGGTACCTGGCTTTCCACAAGCATGGCCATGTCCACAAACATGTCGTGCAGCTCGCGGATGCTGGTTTCCAGTTTGATGATCTCGTTGTGCCGCGTCTCGATCTCGTTCAGGGCCTGCTTTGTCATCTGTGAGTCCATTTTGATCTAGGGCGATGGGACGAGAACCGGGATCAGCCTTCACCCCCACAAGAGCTTCAACTCTGCGGCCCGGGTGTCTGTGTTCCAATCCCAGTGTCATCTGCTAGCTGCAACCTTGGGTGAATCAGTCAACCTCTCTTGGCCTTGGTTTCCCTACCCAGAAAACGTGGGTGGTAACAATGCCCACCTCCTAGGGCTGTTGTGAAAATTGGGCGAGTTACTATGTGCACGTTGATCAGAACAGTGCCGGGCACATAGTAAGCACTAAAGAGAAGTCTGTAAAATGACAAGAAATAAAACCTGTGCGGAGCCCACCACCCTGCCCCAGGGCTTCCTCCATCACACACCCTAGCGAAGCGCAGGGCAGAGAGATGGCCAAGGCAGACGGCGTGATGCAAGAGGGCGTGGCAGATGAGAGAGTGGTGAGCAGAGAAGGCCCAGGTGAGACGGTGGTGAGTGCACTGGGCGCCCGCGTGCGATGAGGCGGCATAGATAGCAAGGACATGCGCCACATCCCTCAAGAGAGGAGTCGGTGGGGGCCAGACTCCAACCAGTCACATACACCTCCTCCCCACAAACACCTGGCCTGAGCTAGGCCACTCGTTTCCCAAACCACTCTGTTGACCACATCAAGCCGCTCCTCTGCTCTTAAGCCTGCCAGGGCTCCCCACTACCCCAAGCTACACAGCTTCTTTTTAGTAGTCAAGGCCCAGGCTCCCTCTCTGCCCTCATCTCCTGTCCGTCCTACAAGAGCCAAAGTCATCGAATGGCTGGCCAGTGTCCACTCTCCCTGTCTTTGTTCAGTCTGCTCTTGGCCTAGAGTGCCCTTCACTCGTCTCCCCATGTCCACAAACTCCTTGTCTCTCAAGTGCAGCTCAATGGCATCTCCCCAGGAAGCCTTCCCTGACTCCAGCATTAATCACCCTCAACTACCACCTCAGGGCCCATCTGCGGCTCGTGCAGCCCTCAGCCAAGGTCTTGACCACCCTGCATTGTAACGACTGTGCGTCAGTGGCAGGGGTCAGCTCTTGTCCGTAGAAGTGGCCCCCACAGAGCCACTCTCCAGGCTTCGCTCCACTTTCACACAGACAGATGGCCTGGGCACAGCTCTTTGGGTGGCTGAGTGGGTGGGTGGGGTCCAGGCTAACTGGCCCTCAATCAATTTGCACAAAGCTAATTCAACAAAGACCAATGATCCAAATAACAACTTGCTGAAAACTGTTAGACAATCACAGACCATACTTTAAAGCTGGTCTAGACCCTTAACCAGAGCCATCTGCCACCAGAAGCAGAAACAGTGACAGGACTGGGCAGGCCCGGGCAAAAGTCCACCGAAAGAAAGAACTGCACTTCGGGGAAAGCCCATCCATTCACATATAACATGACAAGGGCAGGGCGGTGTGCAAAATTTAAGCAACACTAACATTTGTTTTTAAAAAAAATCTTCAAACTGTAGGCAAATTAATCCTATGGTAAAAGGACCTGCTTCAGCAGGCGAGCCCGTGGTGCGTCTTAGTACCGAAGAGTTCAGACTCGGAAACCAGTCCTGGCGCTGCTCCTAGCTCTGAGGCCTTGGGCAAGCGAGTTCATTTTTCCAGGCCAGTTTCCCACATCTGTGAAACCAGGTTCCCTTGTGGGGTGTGGTGAGGATGACATGAATCAGTGGGGAAGTGAAAACATGTCAAGTGCTTAAAACAGTGGCCGGCAGGCTCCTCCTCGCCATTGTTATGGGGGCGTTTCTGCTCTGCTCCCACGGAACCCCCCAGTTCCCGGACCAGGCTTCCTGCTGCCTTTATTCCAGGGTGGACTTGGGACCTCGGTTCACCCGAGCTTAGGGAGGAGAGCAAATGCTTTCCAGAAGCAGAGCCCGCCCCACCCGGGGCTCACATCGTCTGTGAAGATGGCCAGCTTCCCGCTCTCCAGCATGTCTTCCAGCTCTTCGTTGGTTGTGGTCCTTCCAGCTGTGGGGAGAGAGGTCTCCCTGCTCAGGGTCCAGGCCAGCCCGGGGGCCCGAGGTGGAGGTGGCGGGATGGGGCAGGGACCCGAGAGCCCACCCTCCACCCGGCCTTGGGCCAGGCGCCCCCTCCACGGAGAGGAAGGGCCTGGCGGGGCCTGGGCGGCCCGGGAGCTGTGGGGCTGGGGCACACGCACTGATCTCCAGCTGCCGCTGGATCCGGTCCTTGCAGCGGTCCCGGTACTTGGACTGGGTCGCGTTATATTCGGTCATTACCTCCACGAACTTCCGGGAGAGTGTGGAGTGCTGGGGTGGGGGCGGGAGGACAGACACACATCAGGGAGTCCGAGAGCGGAGGCAGGTGCATGGGTGGAGTGGGGAGGATGGGCTTGATTAGTTTACAGCCCCTTCTTCAGCCCGGGCCGCGAGCCCAACCCCGCAGGTTCACAGTCCCCTGCCCGCCCGTACCCCCATCCCAGGCGGGAACCAGCCGGCCACCCGGCCCCGCCCCGCCCCCACCCCGCCCGGCTCCGGCCTGGGCTCCTCCTGAGCCGGCTTTTGGTCCCACCCCCACCGGGCGCCACCCGCGCGGGGCCGCCGCCTCCCACCTGGGTCTTGCGGATGCGCAGGTCCGCGGAGGAACGGTTCAGACCCTCCTCCTGTTCAATGCTTTGCTCGATTGCTGCGGGAGAGAGGGCAGTGACGGGCGGGAGACCGAGGCAGGTGCGGCGGGGTTCCGGGGCGTTGGAAGGGTCAACGCCCCACGGCTGACCCCAGGCCTGGGAAGAGGCATCATGCCCACGGCGAGTGCGGGCAGCAGAGCCCCAGGGTGAGGGGGCAGGAGGCCAGCAAATCAACAGACGGACAGACATTTGAGGGGGTCCCGAAGGCAGATAGGAGGGGAGACTGAGGGTCAGACGGTGACCGGACAGCAGCGGGCTACTTGCTCTGGTGGAAGAATTGGGTCTTGGAAAGTCCCACCAGCTGTAACTCCTGCCCAACCCCATGGGGGCTGTGGCCCCAGTCCCCTGGAGGGGCCCCTGTATGTGGGGAACTCTCCACTTCCTGCAGCCTCTGGACAGGGAGCAAGAACCCACCCTGCGATTTTTCTGGTGGAAGGCACTCACTTATAGGTGGGTCATGTTCTAGTGACCACCTTTTCCTTGGGGCATTCTAGGGCCAACAGATGAATGTTCCAACAGAGAAAACAGCCCTTCCCCTGCCCTGCAAGGTGATCCCTATTTCGGGACTTCCCAATTCTAAAGGATTTTCTGGGAAAGTGCACAGATTAATTGGGATTCCTGCTTCTGGATCATGCACTCCTGACACTATCATTCAGATTTTCTATAAAAGAGCCATGGTAAGATCTCTTTCAGTACGATCAGAATATGCAGCAGGGATGAGTCACCAGGCCCTCTCAGACCTTGCAGGGCCTCCTGGCCATCCCTGAGAACATCACTTCTCTGTCTGTTGGCAGCGGGGGAGGTATGGGCCTGGATGGCACCCCAAGGCTCCCCTGCCAGCACAGTGACTGAGCAACAGCTGTGGCCCAGCCACTGCGAGGAAAGCACAGGAACGCACACCCAGGCATCCCAGAATCTGCTGGCCCAGACTGGGGCCCTACTGTCAGACTTGGGGTTGGGGCCAAGTTGGGAGGGAGGGGTCTTTTGCAGGATCTCGACTTTTTACAACAATCTTGGAAGTTTGGTGACATCAGCCCATGTTTCAGACTAGAAACTGAGGTTCAAATGGGTGCGACAACTCACTCAAGGTCGCACACAAAACCTGAGCTCATGCCACAAGCTCCGGCCACCAGCTGGAAGAGGATGGAGAAGAGAATCTTCTCTCCTTTTCTGGAGGTATGGAAGGTCAGCTCCTCCAAACCACTGCCACTTTTCCTACCTTCTTTCTTGGTCTATCCCTGAACCCCTAATCCACAAAGCCTTCCTCAGGATCCCATGGAGAGTGCTCAAGGTTAGTGCTCAGTGAGTCCAAAGAAACCATTGAGTCCAGAGGTTTTTAAACTATGTGCCAGCAGGAACCTTGTTTCTGAGAAGGAACCTCAGGGGCTGATGCAGGGAATGAAGGAGAAGCCAGGCCCCTCAGCTCCAGTTCAGCCAGAGCGACCTGACTTGTGTATGTTTTATATATTGGGGTTCCTTACAAGATTTCATTTGGAAAAAAAGATTTTGCTGCCCCTTCCCCCTAAAAAAGCCAGTTTTGAAATTGCTTCCATTTTTCTTGCTGTACTGATGAGAAAGCTGAGGGTAGGGGATTTGTCCAGAGTGAGCTGATGATGGAGGATGGATTCCTTCTGCCTGGATCTGCACTTAATGTGCTCCCGTTAAGGGCGTTTTCCATCCCAGCATTCTCTCCTGAGTACAAAGGGCTTGTTTTCACAAATCAGCAACAGAGGCTTACATGTGGCCTCCCCTTGAGTCCAGGAGGGCATGGAGTTCCTGTCCTCTTGTCCCTCAACCAAGGTCGGTGCTCTCGGGCTGGGCATCTGATATAGCTCCTCTCCCCAAAGCCTAGCAATGTGCCCGGGACACTGGAGGTTCTTGGAAAACGTTTTCTGCTGCTAAGCTACTGTCAGCATACAAAGTGGGATCACAGTAACGCTGTTATTCCCCTGGCACCGGCAGACAAGGAGGTTCCCAACCCACAGTGCTTTGGGAGAAGGTGGTTATTACCAGCACCCAAGTCCTTAAATTAGAGTGAATACAGGAGCATTTGGCAAGTCCCTCTTGAAAGCTTGCCAGCCCCTGATGTCAGCCATACAGTCCAATCTGTCCTGGGCCAAGGATACCAATTCAGAGCATTTGCTGAGCCCACCTACTGGGTGCTCAGTGCTATGCCGGGTGCCTGTCCAGGAGCAATGAGGACTTAACGAAACCAAAGCCACTTGGAAGACTATTTTTCTGGTGGCCCTTCATGCTGATAGAACCAGCAGAGCTCAGTTGCAGTTTGGACAGAAACCGTCCTCTTTCTCATTTCCCTGTCATGTATCTTTCTCCAAAGCATCTACGTGTATCAGGGGGAAATCCGGGGCTGTGTGCTTCCTCGCTGTGTAGGAAGCTGGCTCCTTACAAAAAGGCCTGTTTTGTCCAAAGGAGGGCAGGGTTCTCCTTCTCCCTGGTGGAGGGGTTGCAGTCCTCACCTTTCAACTTGGACCGAACCTTGTTGGCCGTCTTCTTGATGTCTGCAGTGAGGTCCTCCAGCTCCTGTTTGGTCTCTGAGGGGAGGGGGAAGATGGGTGAGAAGTCTGGGTGGGCCCCCAGACCCTTTCCTGCCCCATCCCACAGCCGTCCGGCAGCAGCACTCACTCTCATCTGGGTTGGGGGCAGCCAGGATGGCACTATGCTGTTTCTTCACCTGCTCCACGTCTTCCGACAGTTTCTCAATGCAGCCCCGGATCTCTTCCACCTGAGGCAGAAAGTTGGCCACAGCCAGCCAAGTTGTTGGGCCAGACAGGAGAATCCAGGGGAAACGGCAGGGCTCAGGGAGAGGGGCCAGCCCCAGAGGGTTGACTAAAGGCCAAGGAGGGTGCAGGAGTAGAGAAGGAGGAGGGAGAGGGAAAAGGAATTTTCGGGCTGGGGGCTGGGGGCTGGGCCTGGGGGTGTTGGAGGCTCATTACCTGTTCAAAGAACTCATCCATGAAGTGGTCACGATCCACATGAACCACCTCCTCCTCATCATCACTGTCTTTCGCCTGGGAGGCAAAGGAAGACTGAATCCATCAGCTGTCCCTCCTCAGGCTCCCAAGGCTGGCTAAGTCTCTGGCTCTCTCCCTACCACGAATACGTGGATGCTCCCAGCTCTAGGCTCAGAGAAGGGGTCTTGGGAGGGATCCTACGCAGGGGAGATGGCAAGGGCACCAAAAGTCGATGGCCCAAAAGATCCCTTGGAGGGAACTGGCAAAAGGCACTCTTTCTTTCAGGGTGGATGTGGCCGTGTGGGTGCAGAGTCAACCTGGGGGGAGCAGGGATGGTATTCAATGCAGCTGCTATTGACCAACCCGTATGGATGTATTTCAATATTTTAACAACCAGTTAAATGTCAGCCGTGTAAGAACTGGCTCTGGGTTCTGAGAAGCGTTCTGGAATGGAGTCCCAGGAGCCTGAACCTCCCTGCCATGCCCCTGCCGCTCCTGCTCAGATCTCAGTTTACTCCCTTTCTCTTCCCCTCCTGCCCCACCCAACCAGACAAGTCCCCTATGCAAGGTCACTTCCCTGCCAGGGGCAGGCGCCAAGTTGAGCAAGCGGGGTCAGGCCCGGTGAGGGGTCAGGCCCAGTGAGGGCTGCGTGAGAGACAGAGCACACCCCGCCCACCCGCCTGCCCGCTCCACAGTGTTCCCTGCTGCCACCCTGCGCCTCCAACTGCACAGCCGCCCGCTCGCCCTTGCTTGGACTTCCCAGTTGCAACCTGCAGCTGCTCAGCCCTCCCCCTGCAGGGCTCAGAGACACGAAGGGATTCACCCACCCACACCAGCACCGCCACCAACACACAGACCAGTGACACAGACAGAAGAGCTGACACGCAAGGCACACAGGAATAGGCCCCCCGACACCCGCATGGAGATACTCTGACAAGCTGGTGTTCACCGCACACAGACCCACAGCAGGGCGGCACACTGACACGTGTGGACACACAGCCTGCACCCACACCCCCAGGGACACTCGGGAGGGCCCGCTGGGCCAGTTCTCCCAGCTCTGAGCCTCCCGTGTGGGCGGGAAGAGAGGCGGCAGGGAGGGCTCCCCAGTGCCACACACTCCTCACTCCACACTCTTCTCTGCTTGGGACAGAGGGCTGAGGGCAAACCCTGAGCCCATCAAGCTCGATGACATCTGGAACACTAATCAGGCCCGATGGACACTTAAACAGAGTTCATCCTGATTTCCAGAAGGAATCTAGCAAGAGCTCAGACAGACTCTAACCCCTGGAACCTGAATGAAATCAAGACCAGACCCAACGAGCATCTACTTGGGGGTGCAGCCAGCTGGGACCTAAAGAGAGGGGCCAGCAGGGTCCGAGCAGAACGCAGACAGGGCCTGGCGGAAACCAGACAGCTCAGCCCGAACCTAGGCCGAGCCAGACGGGCCCAGATGCAGTCTAGACAGCCAAGAGCAGAACCCTGACAGCGCTGGGAAGAGCCCACATAGCCCAGAGGAGACCTCCAGCTACACACCCTGCCCGGATGGAACCCCAGGGGTTCTCCACGCAGACACTGGGCCCCGCATCGCATCAGAAAACATTCAGCACTTGTGTTTAATTTCCAAATATCTGCCTGGAAAGGGAGGTTCCTCTGTCTTGGCTCACAGCTGCTCCCAGAAGGTGGGGTGGCACAGGTGGGTGTTGGGGACCCTGAGATGACTGCTGGCTTCTCAAGCCTCCACCTGGCTTGAGGACCACCCCAAACACACCTTGGCCCCGAGAGGCTCTGGAATGTTGTGCTCACCTCTGAGGACCCATTGGCCATCCCTCTCCACCTTCTCTGCCCTCAAAAACCAGCCGCCCTGTGAGGCCTCCTCCCCACGGGCCGGAAGGCTCCCTCTGCCCCGTGGCGGCCTTCAGCCACTCAGCAGCCCCAGCCGGCCCCATAAAAGTCCCCAGGCCTCTCGCTGGCCTGGGTGCCTGGGAACTTTCCTGTTCTCTCTTTCTTGTGCTAACTTTAGGAAGTCCTTCCTAAAGTCTAATTTCTACCTCTCCTGTTGTACCTAGAGCCGGTTCCCTTAGATTCTTCCCCGGGGCATCCTGGGCAATCTGTTTACTTGCCCTCAAGAGAGGCAGAAAGGTAGGATGTCGGACATGGTTTATGTGACACAATAATTACAAAGAGCTGAGAGCTAATAATCCTCCACAGTTTGCAAACACTGTACATCCATAATCCCTTTTGATCCTCATCACCATAGCTCTGCCAGAAAAGCTAAGCAAACAGCATTGTCCCATTTCACAGGTGAGGGAACAGGAGGCCAGAGAGAAAAAGGACAGTGACTTGCCCAAGAACACTCAGGCTGAACAGGGCCAGGAAACCGCGTGCATCCAGGACACGCTTTGCCCACAACCCTCTTGGAGGCTCCACACTGAGCAGCCTCTTGCAGTGACGCTTGGCCACCAGTGCCTCCCCTCTCAGGCCAGCTCCTGCCAAGGCCCAACCTGGGTAAGGCTCTGTGCCTGGAAACCCAGCAGAATATTATCATTTGATAGTACCTTTTGCATAAGTCTTAAATGTGTGTTATCTTATTTAATCTTCATTGAAACGCTGTAAGGGCCGGGTGCGGTGGCTCACGCCTGTAATCCTAGCACTTGGGAGGCTGAGGCGGGTGGATTGCTTGAGCTCAGGAATTCGAGACCAGCCTGAGCAAGAGCGAGACCCCGTCTCTACCAAAAATAGAAAGAAATTATCTGGACAACTAAAAATATATAGAGAAAAAAATTAGCCGGGCATGGTGGCGCATGCCTGTAGTCCCAGCTACTCGGAAGGCTGAGGCAATAGGATCACTTAAGCCCAAGAGTTTGAGGTTGCTGTGAGCTAGGCTGACGCCACAGCACTCACTCTAGCCCGGGCAACAGAGTGAGACTCTGTATCAAAAAAAAAAAAAAAGTATAAAAACACTGTAGGGACCACTGGCCAACATCATTATAATTATGGTAAACATTTAAACAGCATTTACAGCGTGCTGGGCACTGTTCTATGCACTCTGCACGTGTCTATCCAATTCACTCTTACAACAGTCCCGAGCTAGGTATTATTATAGCCCCCTTTTATAGATGGGGAAACGGAGGCATGGGGAGGCTGAAGAACTTGCCACAAGTCAGCAGCTAGAAGGCCACGTGGCTTCTGCTCTCTGAGCCTCAGTGTCTGCATTCACTGAATGGCAACAGTGTCCACCCCAAGTAGTGGCTGTGGGGCAAAGAGACAAGGCAGGAAGAATGCCCGGTGCTGCCAACACAGGTAAGGCTCGGCGAGGGATGGCCATTACTCCCTGCCGCTCCCACGTTACAGGCAGGAAACAGGCTCAGAGAGGTTGCCTGACCTGCCTAAGGCTTCAGAGCAAATGAGGCCAGAGGTGGGACCTGAACCTGGGACTGTCTGGTGCTACATTCCAGGCTTTTTCCCAGCAGTCCTGAAGGCAGATGGCAGTCCCTCTATTCCTACGTGGTTCCAAAGAGCCTGCTCTGCTATGTCTTCGGTACTGCTGACCTCCTGGGGCCAGGATGCAAGATCAGTGAGAGGGTCCAGGGCTGCAGGAAGAGCCCAGACAGGAAGTCAGGACTCCCAGCCTCTGTCTGACTTGCTGTGTGACCGTAGGCAAATCTCAGCTCCTCTCTGGGCCCCAGATCCCTCGTCCTTGGAATGGGCAGGCTGGTGCAAGTGCTCACCAGGGGCCCTCCCTGCTCTGAGGAGCGTGTGTTTACCAATGGGCACAGCTTCCGTTTCTGGACGCAGTCTAAAAGAAAGCAGGCTGTAGGCAAATGAGATGACCCAGGACAAGATAATCAAACGTGCCACAGTCCACTTTCTGGTGACCTCAAGTTACAGATGGACAATTCAAGCTTCAGTTTCCTCATGTGCAAAACAAGGAAGATAATAGTTTATGTACATCTAACACATGTGTACTAATTACCCTGAGTTGGGCCCTGTTACAAGTGCTTTGCATTTCTTCTTTCGTTATTCTTTTCTATCTTTTTCAGTCCTGGTCTTTCAACCAATGCATATCTTGTTTAATCCTCACAACCACTCCATGAGGTAGATGCTATCCGTATCCCCATTTGACAGATGAGGAAACTGAGGCGCAGAGAGATCAGCTAACTTGTCTACAATTATACACTGTGGGGGTGCTGATGGGGTGATGGTGACTGGATTTGAACCCAGGCCGGCAGGTCTTTACTGCTCACCCATTCCTGGGGTGCTTGAGAAGACGACACGAGACGGTGCCGAGCTCTCGAGCACCCTCTGGAATGGCCTGGGAGTGGGGGCATCAGTCTGCTTCCTCAGGACCCCCCCAAAGTCCAGGTCTCCACATCAGAGACACTAAGGTACCTTGTGTGTGTGTCGAGGAGGGGAGACAACAAGGACAGACACATAAATGGAAGGAGAGGGACAATGTGAGCCAGCAAGTCAGTGACCAAAGAGACAGATGGTGAGACGGTGACAAAACACAGAGGCAGGAAGGGACTGGAACTGGGTGATAGAAAAGTCACAGAGAGCGGGTGTGTGTGCACGTGTGTAAAACCCACATGCGTGCCGTGCCCATCCGCACAGACACGTGTGCTCACCCATGCTCCTCGGGGTGCACGCGTTTGATCTAGAGGCAGCAGCCTCTCCCGTGCCCCTCCCCCACCCTGGCTCTGTCCATCTGTCTCCCTGGCCTGGGCCTGTCCCCCTCCGCCCGCTGTCCGGCCAGCCCTCTCACCTAGCCCTCGCTCCTCCGTCTGCCCTGCCTTACCCACCTGCTCCCGTCCTCGCCCTCCCTCTGCCTCGCTGAGTCCTTCATTCATCTAACAAACATGTATGATCTGTGCCAGTTCTCTCCTGGGCGCTGCTGGGGACACAGTGACAAGACAGGAGAGAAGGGCCTGCCTCCAGGGAGCCGACATCCCAGCAGGGGAGACAGACAATAGAAACGAACAAGGTAATTTCAGATTGTGCTAAATAGCAGGAAGGAGAGAAGCAGGAAGATGCGACAGAGAGAAACGGGTAGGGGGGAAGGGTTTATTCATACAGACGGTCAGGGAGGGCCTTTCTGGGGAGGTGACATTTGAGCTGAGTCCTAAGGAGCCAACTGTGCCACCGTGTGGAGGAGACAGAATTCAAGGCAGAGGGAACAGCAGTCTAGGTAGAGGGAACAGCATTCTGGGCACAGGGAACAGCATTCTA
>CM052448.1:31121144-31186425 GCA_028533085.1 Varecia variegata | reverse complement strand
GCATCCTGCTCTGTCGCCCAGGAGCTGGAGTGCAATGGCATCATCATAGCTCACTGTAGCCTCAAACTCCTGGGCTCAAGTGATCCTCTCACCTCAGCCTCCTGAGTAGCTGAGACTACAGGTGTGTGCCATCACACCTGGCTAATCTTTAAAAATTTTTTTGTAGAGATAGAGTCTTGTTATGTTGTCCAGGCTGGTCTCGAACTCCTGGCCTCCAGTGATCCTCCCCCGTCAGCCTCTTGAGTTGCTGTGTCTGGCCCCCTACTACTTTTAATCCTCAGGACAGCCCTGGGAAGCAGATACTATTATTACTCCCAATTCACACAAGAAGAAACTGAGGACTAGAGAGGTTAAGCAACCTTGTCCAAGGTCACACAGGAAGTAGCGAAATTAGGATTTGAACCCAGTCTGGCTCCCATCTGTGCCCTCAACCACTATGTGATAAACAGACTGGAGAACCCCTTGGGAACTCTAAGGTACTGTTGGAAGGACAATCAGGGTACCAGGCTAACACCCCTCCCACCACTGCCCCCGCATCATCCTCTCAGTGTCTCGGAGACCCTGTGCCCAGGCCCCGCACAGCCTGCCCAGTCTCTCAATTCTGGCAGGGAGACCCTGCATCTGGCGGCCGCCCCCTCCCAAATCTCCAGTTTCCCTGAGTTGTGACTAACATCAAAGCCATCAGCATTCACCCAGCCCCCGTCAGCCCTCCAAGCCACCTCCAGCCTTCCCGACCTGGCAGCCCCCACCTGGCAGCCCCTGGCAGTCGATAGGATTCCTCACCCCTGGGCTGACTCAGTCAGATCAGGACCCCCCACCCCCTGCCTTAGCCTCTCCCTCCTCCCTTTGATTATACCACAACTCCACCGCCTCATCCCAGCCCACGTCCGATTTCCCTGGATTTCAGAGTCATGGAATAGCCTTGGCAGCATGGGCTCCGGATTCAATCGGCACTCCTCCCGTGCTAGCTGCGTGCCCTTTGGGAAGTTATTCAGCCACTCCGGGCTTCAGTTTCCCCAACTACAAAACGAGGTAGCCCCTCAGGCCCCTGCCTCACCAGGGAGCTGGTAAGGCTCTGACTAGAGATTACGGGTGGAAACCTGCTCCGTAAACCTCTGTGGGAGAAGGGCTTGAGCGCACCGCTGCTGAAGCCTGGGTTCGATGCCTGCCTTTTACTAGCTCTGTGACTGTGGTCAAATTACTTAACCTCTCTGGGCCTCAGTTTCCTTATCTGTGAAATGAGATAATGCTAGTACCAGCCTCATAGGTTGCTGTGAGGATCAAAATGAGTTAATATGTATAAACACTTAGAACAATGTTGGTCATTATTATTATTGTCATTTTCCTCACGCCCGAGCATATATTCAGTAAAAGTTTAATGAAGAAATAAACGTTCAAAATTCCCTCCCTCAACCACCAGTTACTCCTTTCTTACCACTTGCCAACTTGTCTGTCCCCAGAGCCAGCAGTCACTTCCCCTGTCTGTCTGTCTGGGTCCCCACTCCCAAAGCCGGGAGGCTTTCCAAAGACAGGGCTCTACCCCCCATGTTGCAAAGGCCAGAAAAGCAGAGACCCATGTTGACTTGGCAGATAGGAGGCCTAGATTCCCGTCTGCCCCCCACCCACTTGCTTGGTTGGTGACCTTGGGCAAGTCCCTTCCCATATCCGAACCTCGGTTTCTCCATCTGTCAAATGGGTTAATAAACCCTGGGGTAACAACCAACTGGCTTCTGGTAAAGACCCAGTGCATCGCGATGCACTGGCAGGGCCAGTACTTTTATCAACATGACACCACAGGCCACAAGCACACTGCGACTGTCAGCTCTGCCTCCTCAGGCCCCAGGTCATTTCTCCAAATGCCTCAGCAACCTCCCTGCTCGGAAACCATTCTCATCAAGCCCCGCTCCCAGCCCCTCCAAACAGCAGCCTCCACTGCAGCCTCCGGGGCTGCTCTCCTCCGTCTCCCAAAAACAACTCCCTGCCTGGCCGGACTCCGGGAGTCGGGCTTCCTCAGGCCTGCAGACCTGGGCCCACGTCGGCCCCTGACCGCTCAGGATGCCCCAGTTCCCCCCAGCAGAGCTCAGCCCATGTCACACAACCCAATTCTGTGGCCCTGTGCAGGGAACCCCCTCCCCTCTCCTCTGCATCCCCATCTCCCACCTCTGGGGTCACCCTGTCTCAGGCCCTGGCCTTCTGGCTGTCTCCTGAGGCCACCCTTCCCTCCCTGTCTCTGAGAGGTGCCCCCTCCCCACGGGGAGCAACATGCGCGTGCACACACACACTTCATTCACTGCCAGATGTTGGCATCTCAGTCCCAACCTGTGTCCTTTCCCACAGCATCCCCCAAATCTGGGTCCTGCTAGACTCTCAGCCTGGCCCAGTAACCGCCCCCATCCTTCTAATTTGGCAAACCTGCCCCGGGGGTGACAGTACCCTCCCATCCTCGCCTGACATTCACTCCCCCATCCTCAGATTAGACCCCAGGGCTCTCCTGTGAATGTGGGGTGTCGGAGGCCCCTGAGACCTCTCCTGCCCCCTTGTGTCTTAATGGCCTCCAACCCCTTCCAGCCACCGTCCCCAAAATGCAGGTTCACTGGAGACATCAGGTGCCTGGAGATACTGGGCGCCCCGGCTACCAACCTCCAATCTCATCATTCGCCCCCACGTCCCAGCACCTCCCCCACTCCATACCCACGCGCTCCCCAAATATTGGGGTCCCGCCCCCCCATTTTCCCCACCCCCAAGCTCTCACACTCCGCAGCTCCTGAGTCCGATCCTTCATCCTGCGACGGCTCCTCCTCCTCCTCCTCCTCGTCCTCCTGCCTCTGTTGCTGCTCCCGGTCTCCCGCCTCGGTGCCGGAGGCTGGGGTCTGGGGGCGCCGGGGATGGGGGGCGCCGGAGCAGCTGCGGGGGCCCTGCGGGCGGGGGCAGGGCCGGGTCGGTGGGCCGAGGGCCGGCAGGGACAGGGGCCGGGGCTGGCTCGGCTCTGCCTGGGCTGCGGTGGCGATGCGGCTGCGGCACAGGGTTGGATGGAGGGATGCGGGAGCCGAAGCGCGGGGGAGGGGGGCGGAGGGAGGTGAGGAGCGACGAGGGAGGGGGGAGCCGCGAGGGGGCAGGGAGCAGGGGGCATGCGCAGCCCGGGGCTGGGGGCGCCTGGGGGTTGTAGTCCGGGGAGGGGGACACACGGGGAGGAGGACTCGAGAGGCCCAGAGGCGGGTGGGGGAGGGCAGAGCTGGAGAAGCAGAGAGCTGCGGAGAGAGACCGAGGAGGTGCGGGGGCAGGCACCGAAACGCGGGGCGGCCTGCAGGGTGGGTGGAACGGCAGAGACGGGGGTAAGGGAATAACCTGGGAAGAGGGGATGTGGATCCCTTTACCTAGGAGATACAGATTTTACATTTTCTGTCTGTGTGTCTGTGTGTGAGCCTGCACGCGGCCACCTCTGTGTGTGCCCCTGTAGGAGCCTCTGTGGACGCTGGATATAGCAAGACTGACCCTCTGTGTGGCTTTTTTGATGCAAGGAATCTGCCAAGCACTTGCTGAGGACACAGCCTTCCCCTCTCTACGTGTGAGCGTGCCCCACCCCCGCAGTGCTGGGTCTCAGAGCTCTGCTTGCCTGCCTCCAGGGACAGGGTGCTCACTACCTCCCAAGACCTCCTGGCCCACCTTCAGATGGCTCTGTTAAAAATGAAGTTCATCCTTATTGGGAGGACAAATCTGGCACCCCTGAGGGCCCAAGTTACCCTGCATGCCCCCCTTAATGCCCATCTCCTCTCTCCCCACCGCCACATCTTAACATCACATCCACTCATCTCCCCCATCAGTGGGGCTTCGGCCCCCAACAGGACAGGCCTTGACTCTGATTTTGCCAAGTACCCAGTGACCCCCTTGACAGCAAATCCATCAGGCCTTATCACCCATGACCTTTTAGCAGCATTTGACCCTGATGACCTCTCTTTTCTTGAAACCCACCCCTCCTTGGCTCTCTGCCTACCTCCTCCTGCCTCTGTCTCCTGCTGCCCCCAACCTCTGGATGTGGTCCTCCAGCCTTCCTCTGGCCCTTCCTTTCTCCCACAAACCCTGGACCTCAGGGTCCCCTGGGCGCCATCCCAGGTTCTCTTCTCTCTTTACCTGCACCTTTCTGCACCTCCATGCCTCAGTACCACATCTATCCCTGCAAGCCAGATCCTCTCCCCACAGGCAGCACCTACTATGTGCCTTAGCACTGAGCTAGGCACCAAGAATACAGAGACAAAAGATGTCATCAGAGACATGAGTAGATCCGTAACTGTAGTGGGCGAGGCCAGGGTTTTGATATGGGAGCCTCAGATACACTGGCCTCGCCCTCCCCAAAGTGCTCCTTCCTGTGTTCTCCGCTAGAGATGGCATCTCCATTTACCCAGCCTCTCAAAGCAGATGGAAAGCTGTCCTTGACTTCCTCCCCCATTACAATAATGCCACCATGTTCTGAGCATCCATCATGTCCCACTCAAGATGCTGGTAGCTCCCATAAACCTCCCAACCTCATTATCCCAAGCATATAGATCAGGAAACTGAGACTTCAAATGGTTAAATAATATATCCAAGTTCACAAGGTTAATAAAGGGCAAGGATGGGGCTCTTGTTTGCATCTTTTGATTGCAAAGCCCATTCTTGTAAGACCACAATGTTGTCTTTCACCTGGACCGTGAGAACAGCCCTCCTCCCCCGGTCTTCCAGCTGGAAGCCCCTTTCTGTCATGTCCATCTTCCTCCCCAGCCTCTGGTGTGATTGTCCCCAAAACAAATGAGATAATGTCAACCCCCTGCACCAACACCTCCAACGTCCCCCAGGGCTTCCCGGATTACACTCAAAAGCCTGCTCTGGCCTTTGAACCCACCATCATCTCCTCTGCTCTCCTGCCACTTCCCTCCTGTTCCATGGACCCCAGGCCTTCACCACACCAAGGAATCAATCGCAGGCTCCAAACCCCTCTTGAGTGTTTCACTGCATGTTTCCTCTATCCAGAATACTGTTTAGTCCCTTCTCTGATAGACTTCTTTTTTTTTTTTTTTTGAGACAGAGTCTCGCTCTGTTGCCCGGGCTAGAGTGCCGTGGCATCTGCCTGGCTCACAGCAACCTCAAACTCCTGGGCTCAAGTGATCCTCCTGCCTCAGCCTCCCAAGTAGCTGGGACTACAGGCATGCGCCACCATGCCCAGCTAATGTTTTCTATATATATTTTTAGCTGTCCATATAATTTCTTTCTATTTTTAGTAGAGATGGGGTCTCGCTCTTGCTCAGGCTGGTCTCGAACTCCTGAGCTCAAACAATCCACCTGCCTCGGCCTCCCAGAGTGCTAGGATTACAGACAGGCATGAGCCATCGCGCCCAGCCGATAGTCAGACTTCTTATCCTTCAAGGCCAATTTCAAGCCTCTCCTGGGAGTCCAGACAGACACCCTCACTAGGTGTGGGCTGAGTCTGTTTCTCCACTAGCCCAGACCGGGCCTGACTCATATCTGCTTCTCCTCAGTAACCAACACAGGTCAGGCACTAAAAATCTGAGTGAATGAATGGATGGCATATTCCCTCACATCTTTACCCAAGCATTAAGACAAAGAAAATAAGCTCCACGAAGGCAGAAGTTTTTGTCTGTTTTGCTCATTGCTGGTTCTCCAGTGGCACTATGGCACCTGACACATAGTAGGTGTTCAATAAGTATTTGTTACATAAATGAATGAGGGAAAGGTGCACAGCTCAAATCTGGCTGCAGTTCTTAAGACAGACACAGGCACACATGGTGTGATGACAATGCTAATTCCTCTCCTTGCTCAGTGATTTTGTGCTCATCACATCCACGATCACTGAAATCTACGCAGTAATCCTGCCAGGTGACTTCCCTGGATTGTGTACCAGCTTCCTATGCAGCTGTCTCTCTTTTTTTTTTTTTTTTTAAGAGATGGGATCCTGCTCTGTCACCCAGGCTGGAGAGCAGTGGCCCTATTACAGCTCACCGTAGCAGCCTCAAACTCCTGGGCTTAAGTGACCCTTCTGCCTCAGTCTCCTGAGTAGCTGAGACTACAGGCGCGCACCACCACGCCTGGCCCTAGTGGACTTTCTGAAGCATCAATATAACCAGGCCAGCCAGGGCTCAGAAAACTCCCCTGGCTCCCCACTGCTCATGAGACAAAGCCCCAACTTCCTAACCTGGCTTTCCACTTTAGCACATGTCACCATCCCTCATGCACCCTCTTATTCCATCCCAAATGATTTTCTGCATTTTCCTACCTCCTTGCCTTTCCTCGTGTTGTTAGTGCCCCTGGAACACCAGTCTCTCTCATATCCCCAAGACCAACTCCTACTCTTCCTTCAAAGTGTAGCTTCTGGAATCTTCCTTGACTCCTGAAGCTGGAGAGAAAGCCTACTAAATACACAGAGTACTGGGCCTCTCTCCTGGAAATTCTGATTGAGTAGGTCTGGGCTGGGGCCCAGGAACCTGGGTTTTTAGCAATAACCTCTGACAATTCTTATGGTCAGTCAAGTTTGGGAACTACAATGTATTAGGTAGACTAGGCTAGGTTATGCTATGTAACAAACATCCCCCCAAAGCTCAGTGATACACCTAAGGTTTATATTTGTGGTGGGTTTGGGTTACTTCCCAGAGCATCTGCCCTTAAGGAAGAGTCAGTGCTTCAAGGGGAGAAATTTATACATAGCTTATCAACTTGCTGGGCTCCGAGTTCCTCATGTTTGAGGACTCCATGTGATTAATTTCTGCCTCCCTATGGCACCTGGCACAGGACCTATCACACCTGCTGGACTCAGGAAAAAAAGAATGAACATTCATTTGACCTATCCAGCCATTAACCAGGAAGTATTTATCGACGCCCTGCTCTTTGTGCCAGAACATGCTCTGGTGCTAGACAGAGATACAGTGGTGAGTCTACAGCCACACCACCCTGAATGTGCCCGATCTCATCTGATCTCAGAAGCTAAGCAGGGTCTGGCCTGGTTGGTGCTTGGCTGGGAGATACCGTGGTGAGCAAAGCAAACGTTAATCCGGTCCTCGTGAGCCAGTTACCTAACTTTTCTAAGACCTAGTTTCCAAATCTGTAAAATGGCTCAAGTATCCACCCCTCAGGCATGGTGTGAGGATTTAATGAGAAAATGAGCATGGAGGCCATTTGTAAGCTGAGAATCTTAATTCAGGCAGATATGAAAGAGCACTGTTATCCCTGTGTGTGTGTGTCCCTTTCTGTTCCTCCATCCCTCACATCCAGTTTTCATGTTTCATTCATTAGTCCCCTGGAATCTGCTCACACATCCCTCTCCTCACTACTTCCACCGCCCGTCATGAACCTGTAAGGTGAGTATAAAGTTGATAACTTTAATAACAGTGATGGCAATAGCTAATTCTTATACAGTGCTTATCAGGTACCAAGCTCTATGTTAAGTGTTTCATATGTATTAAATCATTTACTATTCACAATAACCATCTGAGGTTATTGCTATTATTATCTCCATGTATAGATAAGGAACTGAAGTACAAACAGTTTAAGTAACTTGCTTAAGGCAGAAGCAGGGATCCAATCCAGACAGAAATCCCAGACTATCAAAACCTTCTCCTGGTCAACTGGTCTTTGTTTCCCAGGGGGCTCCTTCCAGCCCTTTCTCTACCAAAACCAGAGTCAGCATCGTGCAGTAGAAACTGGATCACAGCACTGCCTTTGCAGGTAAAATTTAGGAAAACCAATGTCCTTGCAATATTGAGTTTTCCTATCCATTACATGGTACATTGATCCATTAATTTAGGACTTCTTTAAAGTCTTTCAATAAAGTTTAAAATTTTTCTCTCATAAAGGACATTAACATATTTTTAAAAGATGTATTCTTGGGTACTATAGATGTCCATAAATGATATTTTTACATTTCCTAATAGTTTGGTGCTATGATTTATAAAGGTTATATATTTTAAGATATTTCTCTTACTCCAGCAAACTTACTCCACATATAGCCAGACCCAGAGAACAGGAGTGATCTAGGACCCTCCTACTCCCTCATCGCCCCTTCCAATCTGCATCTGAGTCCGACAGACTCCCTCTCTTTAATGCACGTTCCACCCCCGGCTCAGGCCTCGGTGTAGGTCTCTTTATTTTTGGCCTGAGTGATTCCCAATCAACCTTCACAGAGCCAGGGCTACTGCCAGCCCTTACCGCACCTTTGTGCAAATTAGAAAAGGGTGTTCTACCTCATGACACTACCTTCATCTGTCAGCTAACTGTTGTGATAAATATTCAGATTCACACTGTGTGCCCCTCTGGTGTGGTGCTTTGTGTAGTGCACACGGGCGCGGCTGTCTGTGGTGGTCCACATGGCTACCAGTGGGATCTTTGTAAAATGAAAGTTTGATCACAGTATTCTGTTATGGACTGAATGTGTCCCGCCAGAATTTATATGCTGAAGCTCTAACCCCAAAGTGATTAGGAGATGGGGCCTTTAGGAGGTAACTGGGCTTAGATGAGATCATGAGGGTGGAGGGTTATAGGAACGATTAGATTAGTGCCATTATAAAAAGAGGAAGAGACACCAGAGCATCCTCTCTGTACCATGTAATGACACAATGAGAAGGCAGGAAGGCAGCTGTCTGCAAACAAGGAAGTGAGCCCTCTCCAAGAACTGAATCTGCTGGCACCTTGATCTTAGACTTCTCAGCCTTCAGAATTGTGAGAAATGTCTATTGTTTAATCCACCCAGTGTATGATATTTTGTTATAGCAGCCCAAGCTGACATATTCCTTGGCTTAAAATTATTCAGAGCTTCCCTTTTACCATTCTTTCTTTAATATAATTTTTAATAGATAGTACTTTCATGTAGTATAAAAATCTAAATAATATAAAAGATGTACAGTGAAATTCTTACTCTAACAACTGTACTAACTACCTTGTTCCCATGAACCATGCCTAGGGAACCACTTTTATTAGTTTCTTATATAACTTTCCAGAATTACTTTATGAGGATATACAGCAAATACACACACACACACACATACACACAGACATATTTTTTCACATACAACAATAAACATGATACACTTAATCTGCACCTCAATATATACACATATATATATTTTTAAGAGACAGGGTCTCACTCTGTTGCTCAGGCTAGAGTGCAGTGGCATGATCACAGTTTACCACAACCTCTAACACCAGGGTTCAAGCAATCCTCCTTCCTCAGCCTCCCAAGTAGCTGGGACTATAGGCTCCAACCACCATGCCCCACTAATTTCTTTATATTTTGTAGAGATGGGGTCTCACTCTGTAGCCAGGTCAGTCTCAAACTCCTGGCCTCAAGTGTTCCTCCAGCCTTGGCCTCCCAAAGTTCTGGGATTACAGGTGTGAGCCACTGCACCTGGCCTGCACCTTGATATTTAACTAATGAACATTTCATATTTATATGTAGTGAGGTTCCTCACTCTTTTTGACAGCTTTGTACCTAGTGATGGACAAGTTTATGATTATTGCAAACAATACCCAGTGAATAACATTGGATGTATGTATCATTTCATACATATGCAAATGTGGTGAGCTAAAATTCTATTTATGATTCTATTTACTCACTCTGTATATTTTTTTGTGAATAGTCATGTTCTTCAGCTATTTTTTATTGAACTGTTCATCTTTCTTATCAATATGTGGGAGCTCTTTAAATAGTAGGGAGATTAGCTCTTTGCATAAGAATTGCAAATATTTTTTCCCAGTTTGTTGTTGTCTTTTGATGTTATTTATGATTTTACTTATGTTTTTGGCTATGCAGGATTTTTGTATATAGACAAATGTATTAATCTTTTCTTTATAGCTTCTGAATTCTGAGTTGGAGTTGGAAAAGTCCTCCTCACTCCAAGAGTTGTAAAGGATTTTGCCTATATATTTTTTCTAGTATTTTAATGAAGTTTATCTAGACAAATTGCATGATCCATCACCTTTAGAATAAAGTTCAAGGCCAAAATTACGGCATGGGTGACTCAGTGTCACCCACATGGAGAGGAAACGCAGGAGGAAGAGAAGCTGATTTGGGAGGTTCTCAGGAGGAGGTGATGCATCTTGTTTGGGACACGCTGAGCTTAAAATGCCTATGGACCTCCAAGAGGGGATATCCAGGAGGCAAGTGGCTTCAGGGATCTGGAGTTCAGGAGAACATTTTGGGCTGGAGATATCCATCTGGAGGCCAGCATCTGGATGTCAGTTAAAGCCACAAGACTATGTATGCAGTTTGAAGAGGAGAGGAGCTCAGATGCAACTCTAGGGAGTGGTCAAGTTCAGGCCTAAAACATGCTCATGGGGAGAGAACTATGGTGGCTGCATCTCCATGGCTCTTGGGGCTTGGCACAGAAACAGTCTTGGAGATGTCTGTAGGGTGAACTGAGGCCCTTAGGTGAGATATATGTGGATATCTTGGCTCCTGGGGACAAAGCAAACAGGGAGGAGGAGGAGGACCAACAGCCTCTCCAACAGTCAGCCCCAGCCCAGCATGTGTGGGAGAGAGACGCTGTGGCAGGGGATGGGAGAAGGTTCAGTCAGACAGGCAGTCTGCTCCCCCCCCCCCCCCAGATAATCCAAAGCAAGGCATCAATAGGTGGCAATGGTGTCCCCAATGGTAGGTGGAACTGGGGAGCCACTCCTAGCTGGTATTTTCCTTGGATCATAGTGTAGGGGTTAAGAGTACAGACTCTGGAGCTCCATTATCTGGGTTCAAATCCTGGCTATGTCATTTACTAGGTGTGTAACGTTGGGCAAGTTACTTAACTCCTCTGTGCCTCAGTTCCTTCCTCTGTAAAACGAGGACAGTAATAGTACAAATCTCATAGAATTGTTATGAGGATTAAATGAGTTAATATTTCAAAAGTGCTTATATTAGTGCCTGGCACATATAAGTGCTATAAACGTATTAAATGAAAAAGAAATAAATTCATTCATTCATGAATATTTATCGACCAGCTTCTATGTGGCAGGCACTATAGTAAGTGCTGGGGACGTAGCAGTGAATAAGGCAGGTGAAAATCACAGTCCCTGTGGAACTGACATTCTAGTGGTGGCGGAGAGTGGTGATGACAGACAATATGTAAATAAATAAGCAAAATATATGGCATGTTAGGTCTAAGTGGAGGCATGAGAGATGTGCATGAGTTGGCAAGGCCACTAGCCTAGGACCTTGTGCACAGTGGGGCTCAGGAGATGGAAGGGGGAAGGAAGACCCTGGATAAGCAACAGAGTGGAATCCCTGGTAGAGACACTAGCTGCTGAAATACTTAGAGTAACAATCATGATCACTATTATATAATGGCAGCAAACACATATACAGCACTCTTCCATACCTGGCACTTTTCTATTCACTTTACATATATCATCTCATTTAATTCTTACAGTAACCTATGAGTTTGATACTATTATTACCATTTTTTCAAATGGGAACTGAGGCATAGAGAGGTTAAGTAACTTGCTTCATAGAGTTAGTAGGTTAATAAGCTGGGATTCTAGCCCAGGCTGTCTGGCTCTAATGGTGATAGGACTGGACTTGCAGGTAGAGGGGACAGGACAGGTTGCTAAACCTCAGGACCAGGTAGGACCAATAGGTAGAGCAGGGTGGGACCAACAATGTCTCCAGCAGTCAGCCCCAACCCAGCAGGCATGGGAGGGAGACCCTGTGATGGCAGAGGGTTCAGTGGGGCAGGCAGTCTACTCCCTCCTCCCCCAAGATAATCCAAAGCAAGGCATCATCAGGTGGCTTCAAGTCCCCAAGGGTGGGTAGAACATGGGGACCCACTCCTAGCTGGTATTTTTCTTGGATCATAGTGTAGTGTTAAGGAATACACAACACCCAACACCTACACAGACTGAAAGGAATATCCATCCCTGCAACACTTAAACATACCCAAGACCCAAGGCTGCTCAGAGGGCCTGGGAGGAACAAAGGGTTCAGCTCTGGAGAGCTCCATCCTTAGAGCCAGTCCCCCCTGTCCCCTCCACACACCACCACAAAGCTTTGAGGGCAGCCTCCTGTGACCTTAAGTCACCATTCCAAAGCCCTGTGATCCCACCTAGAAACCACAAATGAAACACTGAATATCATAATCTTGAGAAGTTTAACAGGCACTAACAACTCCAGATTGCAGCTTGGGGACAAGAAGTCAAGTCATCAAGAGGCTAAGAACCAGAGAGAGGCACATGGAACTGGTGGGCCCAGAGAGAGCTGGAGCCCACAGCAAAACCCCAGAGAGGGGGGAACCCTCAACAGTTTACAAGACTCTTCCACGTCCTTCCTAACTCCACCTGACATTGTTCAATTCCTACCTTAGGCAAGGCAGAAGTTACCTGACCACGTTGTCAAAAAGAGAAACTGAGTCCCAGAGGAACAATGAATTATTTAAGATCACACTCAGGACAGCACTTGAATTTCCAACCTCATAATCATTGAATTTTATTTTTTTATTTTCTTTATTTTTTTTATTTTTGCCTATAAGGAAATGGAAGTGGAATCATTGAATTTTAGAGCAGGGAACCCCCATAAAGATGATCTCCCCGTCCTCCTACTGTTACCCATTGTACTGACTGGAGATCAAGGCCCAGAGACAAGAAGTGACTTTCCAGAAGTCAATAGCAACCCAGTCACAGGAATTTAGGTTTCCTGACCAGGGCATACCAGAGAGGGACCATTCCTTTCCTTGCTTGAACCTTCTCATAAGCTTCCTGGAAAGAGCCTTGAGATCCTGGAGACCTAATATTCGCTCCTGGGTATGCTGAGACTCACTGAGTGATGGTGGGGACTTCTATAGAATGTAAATTCCACAAGTGCAGAGATTTCTCATATAGCTCCATCCCCTAGAACAGTGTCTGGCCCGTAATATGTGTCCAATAAGTATCTGTTAAATGAACGAATGTCTAGAGGGCTAGGGTTAGGGAAGTGTCACAGTGAGAGAGCCTGAAGCCTACATAAGTCCAGGGAACCGTGAGCTTCATCTTCAGATGTATAAAAGGCTAAAATGCTGTCCTTGTTCACAAATATTTATAGCAGGCCCATTATGTGTTAGGTACTGAATTAAGTGGTGGGGATTCAGTTAAGAACAAAGTCATGCCCTGACTCAGATGAAAGGTAGGGGTTGGGGGCTGTAAGTGAAAGGGAAGCAACCTGCTTAACATAACACAGACACTTTTCTCAGCCTCAGCTGCCCTTAAATGGTCTCGGTGCTCAGAAGGTGATGAGTGCAGCGGGACTGCAGTACACAAAGAGGGCGCCAGCCACCCACCTGTCAGAGGCTGTGCCAGGAGTATGCGGAAGAAGAGATTCCTGGTTTGGGTGAGGTCACTTCCCACCTCCAGATTCCCTGCCTGCAAAATTCTGCAATTCTCCGACGCTTAAGACTCTGATCTTATTATTTCCTGACTTTCAAGGTCCCATGATGCTGACAGCCCTAAATTCTAAGTCTTTTGTCTGCCCACACCCCTGGACTCAAAAGAAATAAAGGCGAGTTCAGCAAGGGTCCTGCCTCAAAAGGTCTCGGGGTGGTCAGCGCTCCCCTCCCCACCTTCTGGGGGATGTGGGGGCGTAGCTCGGACGCCAGGGTGCTGGGGACGTCGTGAGGAGAAGGGTGTCCTAGAGACGGCGTTGACAGAGCCAGGACACGTGACAAAGCATCACGTTCTGCGGTCCGCGAGGCTGGAACCGGGCCGGTCACGTGAGGCGGGGGGGCATCATGGGGTGATGTGAGATGCGGGTCTCTCAGATTACGTACAAATGACGCATTCCAACCCCTTTTGGCAACCAGATTTCCGTTGTTCGAAGATGTGACTGTTCCGGTAAAGGGGGCGGGTTCTCATGTCCAGGCAGCTACGCTTCCGGTCGGGGCTCAACAGCTTCCGACTTTCAACCTCCGCCTCTCCCTCCGGCGGGGAAGAGACGCGCCCCCGTGCGCATGCTCCTAATCATCCCAGAGGGGCGGGGCTGAGGCTACGGGAGCGGGCGGGGGGAAGAAAAGGGAATTCCAACCTGTGGAACCTTGGGGGGGTCCCCGCGGTCTGCTCCTTCTCATTGACTGGGCGGTGCAAGGGACGGAGCCACTGGCGGCTAGTGGAGGTGTTGGGGTCCGCAGGGTGAGGGAGGGGAGTGTCAGAGCGTCAGTGGGCTACGGGAATTCCAAACTTAGAACCTTGAGGCCCTCGGGGCTCAGGCGCCGGGAAAAGGGAGCTCAGGCCGTCATGCGGGACAGGACCCACGAGCTGAGGCAGGTGAGAAGTCGGGGCAGCAGGGTTGGGGACCGGCGGACGGACTGGAAAGCAGGACTCTTGGTCTTCGGGTCAGGGAGGGGTGGCTGATGGCCAGGAAGGAAAGTCCCGGAAGCCTGTGGGTGCTGCGGACGAAAGCTGCAGCAAGGAAGTGGTGTCAATGACTCTGTCCGTGGCAGGGGAATGACAGCTCGGACGAAGAGGACAAGGAGCGGGTCGCGCTGGTGGTGCCCCCAGGCACGGCACGGCTGGGGAGCCCGGATGATGAGTTCTTCCAGAAGGTAAGAGGCTGGGGTCTTGGACTGGATTCGCGAAGGGGCAGGGGGAGCCAAGGAGCAGCGCGGTCTGGAGTATTCCGTATCTCTTTCAGTCCTTTCGGTCACCCTCCCCAGGTCCGGACAATTCGGCAGACAATTGTCAAGCTGGAGAATAAAGTCCAGGAGTTGGAGAAGCAGCAGGTCACCATCCTGGCCACACCCCTTCCCGAGGAGAGTGAGTGAAACCCCGGGAGCAGAACGCATGCTCGGCCCGAGGGATTGTGGGGGTTGTAGTTCCATGCAGGTGGTGCCCCGGGTGGTTTGTTGAGGTAGGGTCTTCTTTTGGGGAGTCATGGCGTTCTCTTATTCAGGCATGAAACAGGACCTGCAGAACCTGCGCGACGAGATCAAACAGCTGGGGAGGGACATTCGCATGCAGCTGAAGGGTGAGCTCCTGGAACCTTAGAGCCTTCTCTCTGATTCTGCCCTGTTCCTGGTATATCTGGGGAGTATGTGGCCAGTGATATATCCAGGTCATATAGCGGGCCTGGATCTAGAATCATCTCTGTCTCCTGGCTCCCAGTACATTGTACTTTTCCATAGCACATGACTGCCTCTCAAGTTCCTTTATTTACAACGAAACCACTTCTGCAGTTCTTGCTGCCCACTGTGCATTCTTTGGGCAGGCAGATGAGGGTTTTCTTAGGAGACCTCTGCAAACCTGTGGGAACCCATAATGTAATGCAAAGAAAAATAAATTTTCTCCTGTCAGAGGCTCAGAATTAGTCATTTTATGATAAATTACATTTTCCTTACTCCTATGGAGATAAGCACCTCCCTATTGTGTGCCTGGGGTATGGCTCTAGCCCTGTGTCCTGGTCCCCAAATAAGTTTCAGAAGTCATAGGTCAACACCCCCTCCCCATACTTTTGTGTCTTCCCATAGCTATAGAGCCCCAGAAGGAGGAAGCTGATGAGAATTATAACTCCATCAACACGAGAATGAGAAAAACCCAGGTGGGTTTGTTTTTTCCAGAAGTAGGAAATTTCAGCAAGTGTTTTGTAAATCATTAGATGGCAGATGGATGAAGGAGGGGCCCTTAGAAACCAAGTCCAACCTGATGATTTTCCAATGGGGAAACCGAGGCTCAGAGAGAAAAAGAACTCACTCAAGGTCAAGAACCCAGGTCTCCTGATGCTCAATCCATTATAACATACTGCTTGCAGTCAGAAATGACTGGCAGATTTCCTGCCTATGTGACAGGGACATTCTCAGCCCCACAGGCAGAATTCAAGAAGTCAGGAAGAGGCTGGGCGCAGAGGCTCAGCGGCTCAGCCTATAATCCTAGCCCTCTGGGAAGCTGAGGTGGGAGGATTGCTTGAGCTCAGGAGTTGGAGACCAGCCTGAGCAAGAGTGAGACCCCCCGTCTCTACTAAAAATAGAAAGAAATTATCTGGCCAACTAAAAAAATATATATAGAAAAAATTAGCCGGGCATGGTGGCGCATGCCTGTAGTCCCAGCTACTCGGGAGGCTGAGGCAGGAGGATTGCTTGAGCCCAGGAGTTTGAGGTTGCTGTGAGCTAGGCTGACGCCACGGCACTCTAGCCCGGGCAACAGAGTGAGACTCTGTCTCAAAAAAAAAAAAAAAAAAAAGGTGGTTATGGCAGCAAGTGCCTCATAACAGCTCATGCCATTTGCTCACCGTCCCGTGGGGATGCCAAGGCCCAGAAGGGGCAGGGATGTCCCCCGGTGTGCCCAGCCTGCATTCTTCATCTTCAGCATGGGGTCCTCTCCCAGCAATTCGTGGAGCTCATCAACAAGTGCAACTCCATGCAGTCCGAGTACCGGGAGAAGAACGTGGAGCGGATCCGGAGGCAGCTGAAGATCAGTGAGTGGTGGCGCCCGGTCCTCGGGGTCAGGTAACCCTGACCCGCTCTGAGCCTGGCCTTTCCCTTCACAGCCAATGCTGGAATGGTGTCTGATGAGGAGCTGGAGCAGATGCTGGACAGCGGGCAGAGCGAAGTGTTTGTGTCCAATGTGAGTGGCCACAGCCAGCCTCCCTCTGCTGTGCCTCCCATCCTCTTTGAGGCCCGACCCTGTCTAAGGGCATCCTGAGGCCCAGAAGGGAATTAACTAGCATTCCTGAAGTCATTCATCAGGTTGTAGGCCAGAGGGCTGCCCCAGAAGTTCACCTGGAACTTCTGACCTGCTGCTGGTCTCCCTGTAAACTGTCCCCCCACTCCTGTCCACCCCCCAGATACTGAAGGACACGCAGGTGACTCGACAAGCCCTAAATGAGATCTCGGCCAGGCACAGTGAGATCCAGCAGCTTGAACGCAGTATCCGTGAGCTTCATGAGATCTTCACTTTTCTGGCTACTGAGGTGGAGATGCAGGTGGGCGCCCCAGGCAGCTGCCAGACTTGAGTCTATGCTCAGTCAGAACCACCAGCCATGACTATCAGCCTTACTTCCATCCTTAGCTGTACCCCCAGAATTGTGCCCCCCTCCACAGCTACCCAGATGGCCACTCCTTTATACACAGCATCCCCCCATCTCCCACCTTGAGCCTGTGCCAGGTATGCCCTGACCCTGGCTCCTCCACCAACAGAATCCACCGTTAGACCTTGAAGAGCACCAGTCAAAGATGCCCCTTAGAGAGTCTGTCTCCTAAAATCCATACAAGGTTGGGGTGGGGGTTGGTTGTCTGGGTTAAGATGAGTTTCTAGCCCTGCCTGGAGGAGCTGTCCTCAATTGTACTAAATTCAGTGCCCTTTTGCAGCTGGGAGTTACGGGGAAGGGATCTCATTCAGTAGGAATACCAGGACCTGAAGGCTGGTGGTGCCAGGAGGAGGCAGGGAGTGGGAGGGCTTCACAGCAGCTGGGAGACAGGCCTAGAAGAATGGGTACATTCAGACAGATTGTGAGGGGACAGAAGTTGAACGTCCGTGGAAGGTATGAGCCATTTGAGACACATAGCTCCAAGCCACCACTGCAAATAGAGATGTATGGGGCAATGGAACAGGGCTAGAAGGGACTATGTGAGAGAATGGGGCTGGAAGCCATCCTTGGGAGTCTGAACTTGTGGCAGATCTGGTCCCACCTCTGTCTGGTTTTTTTTCCCTGCCTGTAGTGTCCTTCAATCGTTTGGGGCTGGGTGGGCAAAGCTGCTCCCGGACTCCCCCGACCCCCGGGCATCCCCACCTCCGCAAACCACCCCGTCCTCTGTAGGGGGAGATGATCAACCGGATTGAGAAGAACATCCTGAGCTCAGCGGACTACGTGGAGCGCGGGCAGGAACACGTCAAGATAGCCCTGGAAAACCAGAAGAAGGCGAGGAAGGTAAGCCTCCCGGTCTGGCCCCAGCCCGGGGTGGCCCTGAGGGATTTTCCCTGACCCCTCCTCTCCCACAGAAGAAAGTCATGATTGCCATCTGCGTGTCCGTCACTGTCGTCATCCTGGCGGTCATCATTGCCATCAGCACACTGGTTGGATAATGTCGCACATTCTTGGTGAGATAGTATGGGTCTGCCCTGGGTGCCCCATCCCTGGCCCCAGCCTTTCCTCCTCCCCTCAGATCCTCTTCTCCCTCCTTCCCTTGTAGGCACTGGGAACACCAGGGACCCAGGGCCTGGCCTTCTCTCCCAGCAGCTGTGGGAGGCAGGACAGAGCCTCCAGCCAGACCCCCTTCTCACACTGGCCCCTGTGCAGAGGGGCAGATGGTTCCTCTGGGGTTGGCAGCTGCTCATTCATGGGGGCCTCCCCCTTCAGGCCATAATGCCTAGGAGAGGGCCTGCAGCATCCTGTTTGGCTGGGACATGTGGTTTTGTAAAAAATTAAAAAAAAAAAAAAGAGTTGGACGCCCCTGTGCCTGTGTTTTCCTGGAAGGGCTGCCCCAGGGCCTCCAGTATCCAGCGTCCCCTCTCCTGGCCATCTCTGGGGCCAGGCCCAGCCCAGGCTGGTTCGGGTCAGACTGCCCTAGGTGTGTGCCCACAGCAGGCTGGCTCCGCCCTTCTACTCTCTCACAGGATGGGGGGAGGGGTGATACCCACATCTGGCTCTCGGCTCAGTTCTGCGGCTGGAGAAAGACCACTGTGAGTACCTATCCCTGAAGAAATGGCCGGGACACGGGTTAGGTGGTGTGTGAGGGGCATCAGTGGGCATTCCTGAGGCCAAGTGGAAGGGGCACCATGAAAAAGTCATTAATTGAGGCTGTCGCTTTGGATACAGTGGATAGGGAAGGTCTGGTCTCAGAAAGGGTGACATTTATTTGGGTGGAATGCTAAGTGAGGAGAAGCCAGTTGTGGGAAGGAGCAGCAGGCCAGCCCTGAGACCGGAATAAAGCCATTGCCTATTATATATGAAAGTCTGGATAGTGAGCCAGGGACCCGGATCCGTACGCCTGGTTTCTAAGGGCTTATCTGGCTGAAGGAGGTACCAGAGGAACCGACCCGTTTTTTTCTATAAGGCACCTGAGCTCCAAGCCTTGACTAAATTTCTAAGTGTTCCTAGTCCTGATGCTGCATTTCTGGAGCGGGATGTGGCTTGAGTCCCCTGACACTTGATTTCAGAGGGTAACCCAGCTCCTGGATGCGAAGCCTGGTTGGAGTGGGGTGGGGCCTGGCTCCGACCCCAAGGTCTGGGAGCCACGTTCCAGCCGCCCAGCCCCGTCCCACTTTCGGTCCCACAGGCCCTCGCTGATCCTGCTTTTGCTGCCACCATGGCTGCTCCTGGCTGCCCAGCCCGCCCTGCTGCCCGTGCCGCACACGCGTGGGTGCTGGGGTGACATGAGTCGAGGAAGGGCTGGACTGGATATCTGTGGTGCATGCTAGATGGGCCCCTAGACCTGCGCTAGAGGTGGGGCAGGAGGGTGGGGCCCGGCCACCTTCTGCTCTGCCCCCATCCGGGGCTGGACGGCAGCCTGCAGCGCCCGGCGACGGCCCTGGAGCGGCCCCGGAGCGCCCGCAGCTCGGCAAGCAGTGTATGGGGAGTGTATGGGTCGCACTTGGAAAACGATTGGCCAAGGACCCAAATGTTGTCTCTGCAGAGCAACGGGATTGGTCTGTAGGGCGTCCTGCCTCAAACAGCACTTCGGTCTGGGAAGCTGGTATGGGCGGGGCCTCAGCGAGTCGCAGACGCACCCAACAGTGGTTGGATTACAGGACTCCAGGGGCGGGATCAAACGCAAAGACGCCCTGCGCGTGCGGAGGGACCTTACAGGAAAGAGTTCCACATTCTCACAATCGAGTTGTCCACCCGATGGGGAAGCTGCGGGACCAGGCGGATCCTGCGCCGGAACAAGACTGATGTGGACTCAGGGTCTCCCTGGTTGTCTGCCTCGTACTCTGCAGCCTGCCTCTCCAGCAGAATCCCGTCCTGCTGGCTGCCTTTATCCGTTCTCTCACCTCTGCCTCCACAGTGAAATCGCAGTCTCCCGGGCACCTACCGAGATCTGACAGACTTTCAGAATTGACCGTGCCACATCTGTGCAGCTGGGTGTCCATGTGCAATGCGTGCCTTCTTGGCCCAGCAGGGCAGTGCCACCCCTGCACGGCAGCTCACCTGTCTCACCCAGGAAGCTGTCTAGAACCTCCTGGAACAGGTGGCTAGATGGCCAGGTGGGGCCTCAGGTGCCAGGCTCAATAGTTGGAATTTTTCCTGTGGGCTATCGGCACCCATGGAAGATTTTTGAACAGGTGGGTAACAAATTTGAAGCAGACCTGGTAGGCAAGCGGACAAGTGGACTCATGCTCTGGAGATTTCACAGGCTCCCCTGCGTGTGCCCCTTCCCAAGGGCAGCCGGCCTTTCGTGGTACACAGCACTGCAGGGGCACGTGTGTATGTGGTGCAGGGAGAAGTGGGTGCGCTCAGGGACTGACGTCTCTGTGGCACGTTGTATTACTGTTGCTGAGCGGGACCGCCCTTGTCTGCGCGGCCCTCACTATGGGGGCGTTATACACTCATGCCCGGCCACAAAAGCCTTGGCTAGAGGACTTGCTTTGGCCAATGGAATATGAGTAGATATATAAAGCTTTCACATAGAAGCTTTAAGCACCATCGAGTAGACTGGCAGCTTCCCTTCTCTTTTCCCTCTGCCACGAACCTGGCAGTTTCCAGATCTAGCCTTCTCTTTCAGCCTGGAACCCAGAATGAAAATGACATGAGGCTAGGCTGTCGCCCGCCTGTCAAATGATACGTGAGGTAAGAAATAAATCTCTCTTGCCGTGAGCCATCGATACATGGAGGTTGGTTGTTACCACATCATAATTACCTTAAACAAACTGTTACAGAATTAGTAGCCAGAAGTGGGCTGTTGCTGCCTTAGGAAAGAAACCTCAACTATGTAGCCTGGGCTTTGAGCTGGACAGTGGCTGGGGAGGAGACTGTCCTTGGCAGTTGGAAAGATGGCGACTTGTGTTATGCAGTGGGGAAGCATTTGGTTAAGCTGTAAGCTGGGAATAACTGACTCTAATAATAACCAAATGAGCTGGGGCCTCTAGGTGAAAAAACTGGGGAAAGAGAACATTAGTAGCATGACTTGGCTGCTAATGGTGCATTTTGACAAGTTATTAGAAGAAAGAGATGACTCAAAAAATAATTGGTCAGTTTTTAAGCAGAAATGAAAGAGAATATAGAAACTCCAGGCAAGTGATCAACATTTTTAACCAGTAAAAGGTACAACTGAGGAGGCTCTTAAGCAACAAAGTCTGATTAAAACTCATCTATGTGGCAAGGGCCATATCAAGTGTGTGGCTGTTGTGCCTTTTGTTCCAAAATGATCAAAGTGGTTCCCCTCCAAACCCTTTCAGTTAGTCAAGATGATTCAGAGAGAAGAGATGAAGAGTGAGTTAGAAGGCTCAATCTGCCTACAGTTAAGTCTAAAGAGAGGCATGGGAGGCATATCTGAAAAGAATTATGGGTGTGACTGTTGACCCATGGAGCTGACTGGAATAAAATAGTCAAAAAGCTATGTTTTAAAGAGAAATGCACTGCTCCCCTACTCCTACCCCTGGCCAAAAGCCACCAGCTTGGATTTTGACTGTGAGTGTTTGACTAATATGGCCTCCGAGTCCCCACATTTCTGTGGGCAAGAAGGAGACTGAGAAAGCTACTCTACCTCAGCAAGGCATAACCTCCAGTGTTCTCTCAAATGTGGCCAAGGAGAATACACGGAAAAGGATAGTCCACTCGAAGGGCTGAGCCAAGGACAACGAACTAGGGAGCCATTCTCAGGAAGCAGTCCCACTCCTGGGGAAAGGTGGGGGTCCTCCTCAGCATCCGCACAGCAGGATTTTAGAATTGCTAGGGACCAGAGACCTCCGCATGTCTCTCTTTCTTGCTTCTGAATGGAAGTGTGCACTTCTGTTTTCCTGTCCTGCTTCTACTTTGTATGTTGAATGTGTGTGTTGGGGAGTGGGGCAAAGATAGCCACTCTCTCTCCCCGTCAGTCTCTCCCCTACTCCTCTCTCCCTCTCCCCCTCTCCCTTCCCTCTCTCCCGCTCTCCTCCCTCCCTCTCTCCTCTCCTCTTCTCATTCTTTTTCTTCTTCTCCTTCTTCCTCCTTCCTTTTTCCTTCTTTTTTCCTTCTTCTCCTGTTTTCTCTCTCTTTCTCTCTCTGTTCATAGGTCTCTGGATCAAGAGAAGCCATATCTGGACCTTATACAGAGACTATTAGAGATCCTGGACTTGAGGCTGATGCTATGATTAGATGGATCATTTGGGTGGTCTCCCTTGGGAAGGGGATACATTTTTTTTTCAGGTGGAAGAAACACAAAGGCAATATCTATGGTGAAAAGGGCAGACTGGGGGAGATTTTTATAATTGTTCAAAATAATTCATCATCCCTCCATACGGGGCTCTCCCATATGGAAAGATTCTATATCCCCAGTCTACTGATAGGAGGTTTGGCTATGTGGCTTGCATTAGCCAGTGGAGATGACATGTGCCACTTCCAAGCAGAAGTTTTAAGAGCCATCATGGGATCTGCCACCTCTGCTGTCTTCTATGTCTGGAGATTGAAAGTTCCAGGTTGGGCTGTGGGTGGTGGCCCATGCTTGTAATCCCAGCACTTTGGGAGACTGAGGCAGGAGGATTGCTTGAGTCCAGGAGTTCAAGACCAGCCTGGGCAACACAGTGAGACCCCATCTCTAAAAAAAAAAAAAAAAAAAAAAGGTTTTAAAAATTTGGCCAGCCGTGGTAGCTCACACCTGTAATCCTAGCACTCTGGGAGGCCGAGGTGGGTGGATCGCTCGAGGTCAGGAGTTCGAGACCAGCCTGAGCAAGAGTGAGACCCCCCATCTCTACTAAAAATAGAAAGAAATTATCTGGCCAACTAAAAAAATATATATAGAAAAAATTATCTGGGCATGGTGGCACATGCCTGTAGTCCCAGCTACTCGAGAGGCTGAGGCAGTAGGATCGCTTAAACCCAGGAGTTTGAGGTTGCTGTGAGCTAGGCTGACACCACGGCACTCACTCTAGCCCGGGCAACAGAGCGAGACTCTGTCTGAAAAAAAAAAAAAAATTAGCCAGGTGTGGTGGTGTGTGCCTGTAGTCCCAACGATTCAGGATACTGAGGCAGGAGGATTGTTTGAGCCCAGAAATTTGAGGTTGTAGTGAGCTGTGATTGTGGCACTGCACTCTGGCCTGGGTGACAGAGAGAGACCAGACTGGATTCAGGAATAAGAATGGCATAGGACAGAGCCACAGCTGTCCCATAGAGGACATGGAATATGAGTGATAAATAAACATTTGTTGTTGTGAGCCTCTGAGAGTTTTAGGTTGTTACTGCAGCATAACTTGATCCTATCTGATTGACGAAATCTCCCTATATATCTTGGAGGCTCCTCTAATCAATGTTCTCTTTCCTATCAACATGACAATTGGCGTACCATAATGAGCTATGGTGAGCTTATGGGGCCTGAGACTTTTATCCCTGTTCAGTGATGCTTACCCTCAGGTCCTATCCAGCGAGCCTCCTTGATTTTTGCTTGCTCTTGGCAACTACTGGCAGCTGCTCATGGGAACTAGAAAAACATCCTGGGAGATAGGGCCCCATACCTTCTAGCATCAACTTGGTGCCTAGTAAATATCAGCCTCACATATCCTAAGACCACATTGGCACCTTACAAAGGAGCTGTCCAAAAGGAAAAAAAAAAAAAAAAAGCAAAGCCCAAACTGGCCTTAATGTCCACACTTGCAAGCAACCTCAACATAACGGGCAGTGAGGGAAACCTCTGTATTAGTTTGTGTATGAGTACAGCTGCATATAACAGAGACCCAAATTAACTGTGGCTTAAATGAGATAGGAGCTTATTTCTCTCTTACATAAAATTCTGAGTTAGTGTGGTGGGTCTCTCCACGAAGCCATCAGGAGCCAGGTTCTTGTTGTCTTGTTGCTGCTCCATCCCTTGGGCATCGCCTTCACCCATGAGGTCCAAGATGATTCACCACCACTTCCACAGTCTGGCCCTTGTGAAGGCAGAAAAATAAAGGGGATGACTTGTCCTTTCCCCTAAATTGCATGATTCAGAAGTTGTACAAATCATTTCTGCTTTAATCGCATTTGCCGGAATGTAGCCATGTGGCCACATCCAGCTGAGTGTTGTTGAGAAACACACTCTTTGCACTGAGTAGCTTTTTGCCCAGATGAGAGTTTGGTTACTCTGGCGGAGGGGGATGAATACTGCGGGGCCACCAGCAGCTGCAGCCACACAGTAGGAGCATTAACTCATCCCAGCTACATCTCATCCCAACTACATTAGTTTCCTATTACTGATACGACAAGTTACTATGAACTTAGTGACTTAGAACTGCACACATTTATTCTCTTACAGTTCTGGAGGTCAGGAATCCAAAATCAGTTTTATTGAGCTAAAGTCATGGTGTCAGCAGGGCTGTTTCCTGTTGGTGGCTGTGATGGAAAATCCTTTTTTTTTTTTTTTCCTTTTCAGCTTCTAATGGCAGCCTGTATTTCTTGGCTGGTGCCCCCATTCTCCATTGGAAAAAGCACCTCAACCCAATCTCAGCTTCTGTCATCACACTACCTTCTCTGACTCTTACTCTTCCTGTGTCCTTCATCTGAGGACCCTTGCGATTACATAGGCTCCACCCAAATAATATGGGATAAGCTCCCCATCTCAAGATTATTTAAAAATGAGTGAATGACAGGGTCTCACTCTATTTCCCAGGCTGGGGTGTAGTGGCATGACTGTAGCTCACTGCAGCCTTGAACTCCTGGGCTCAAGTGATCCTCCTGCCTCAACCTCCCCAGTAGCTTGCACTACAGGTGCGCACCACCATACCTGGCTAATTTTTCTATTTATTTATGTTTTAGAGATGAGGTCTCACTATGTGGCCCAGGCTGGTCTCAAACTCCTGGCCTCAAGCAATCGTCCCTCCTCAGCCTCCCAAAGTGCTGGGAGTATGAGGTGTGAGCCACCACACCTGGCCAAGATCCTTAATTTAATCACATTTTCAAGGTCCCTTCTTCCATAAAAGGTAATATCTTTTCCCATATAAGGTAAACTTCACAGATTCCAGGGATTAGGATGTGGATATATTTGGGGGGGGCATTATTCAGCCTACCACATCACCCCATTCCACATTTAACTCACTTATTCATAAAAGATTGAGCAAGACCTATGTGCCAGGCATTATGGCAGGTGCTGGAGAAACAGAGGTGAAAATACAGACAAGGCCTCTGCTTTCATGGAGTTTATATTCTAGTGGAGAGGACAAGTAAATAGCTAAGCTACTCTGAAACTGTAACATGTATTATCAAAAAATTAAGCAATGTGATTTAGCAAAAAACCATATGGAGTTGGAGATGGCTGTTTCTAATAGGTAGTTAGGGAATGGCTCCTTAGGAAAGTTGACTAATCCAAGGGGCAAAACTGAGAGTCAAGAGGGCAGAAAAGAGCCATAGAGCAGCGGTCCCCAACCTTTTTGGCACCAGGGACCAGTTTCATGGAAGACAATTTTTCCACGGACTGGGGGTGCGGGGCTGGGGTGTTATGGGTGGGGGAATGGTGGGGAGCTCAGGTGGTGATGCTCGGCCCATTTCCTAACAGGCCATGGACCAGTAACGGGCCATAGCCCGGGTGTTGGGGACCGCAGCCATAGAGGATTATTTCCAGGCCTGGAAACCTAAAGGAATTTTCCTAGCTGGATTTTGAAATTGATTTGGATTGGTGACTCCTTTGTTTCTTCCATTTTCCCCGCTTTTGAACCAGAATGTCTATAACTGTTATCCTATGCCTATCCCACCACTGCATGTTGGGAGCATGTGACTTGTTTCTTTAGTTGCACAGGTCCACAGATGGGGAAGAATTGTGCTTCAGGATGGATTATTCCCAGAGCCTCATTTGCATCAGATGATTTAGATTTGAGACTTTTGTTATGATGAGACATTGGGTGCTTTGACTTGATGCTGTAATGAGATTATATTTTTTGTTTTTATTGTTTTTTGAGACAGGTCTCACTCTGTTGCCTGGGGTAGAGTGCCATAGCATCATCATAGCCCAGTACAGCCTTTTACTCCTGGGCTCAAGTGATTCTCTCACCTCAGCCTCCCAAAGTGCTAGAATTACAGGTGTGAACCACCGTACCTGGCCAGATGTGAATCTTTGAGGGCTAGGGGTGAACTGTGGTAGGCAAAATAACAGCCCTGAATATTCCATGCTCTAACCCCTATGAATATATTACCTTACATGGCAAAAGGCAGATATAATTAAGGTTACTAATTAAAGTTAATGAAGGTTAAAATAGGAAGATTATCTTAGATTATTCAGGCAGGCCCAGTGTAATCACATGAGCTCTTAAAAGCAGAGAAGTTTCTTTAGCTAGCAATAGAAGACAGAATGAGAAGTCAGAGAAATTTGAAGCAGGAAAAGGGCTTGATGGAGGCTCCCCAGCCAAGGAAGGTAGATGTCCTCTAGAAGCTCAGAACAACCTCTGGCTGACAGCCAGCAAAGAAACAGGGACCTCAGTCCTATAGTCAAATGGAGCTGAATTCTATTAATAACGTGGATCAGCCTGAAAGCGAATTCTATACCAGATTCTCCAGATAAGAGCCCAGGTTGGCCAGCACCTTGACTGAGCCTTGTGAGACCCTAAAAGAGTATTCAGCTGAGTCTGCCTGAACTTCTGACCTACAGAACTATGTATGAGATAATAAATGGGTGTTGTTTTAAGCTGATAAATTTGTGGTAATTTGCTATGCAGCAATAGAAACCTCATATAGTGACATTTGAACTGCAATTTGAATGAAGAGAAAGAGCATCACGAACAAATCTAGGACAATGGGTTCCATCCCATCCCCAGAGACCAGCAAGTGCCAAAGCCCTGAGGCCATCATGGCTGGAGCCTGCTGTGTGGAGGGAGTAGGTAGGAGATGAGGTCAGGCTAGGGTAGGGACTGAAAGGAAGGCAGGCTCCAGGGGAGGGGTTTCAGTTGCAGGGGGAGGGGATGATGGCCACAGTCCACAGTACAGACTTAGGGTTGACACCACCAGTGCTTGCCCTGGTAGCAGATCCGGTGGTTTTGCATATCCCAGATCCATTCACTACCTGGGACAGCCTGGTAGGGAACTGGAAAGGGAAGGGAAGTTGGGGCAGAAAAAATGTGAGGCCAGAAGTCAGACTGTCTGGACATTACCCAGATAAAAAAACTGGACAAAGACATCACAAGAAAAGAAAATTACAGATCAGTATTCTTAGGAATATAGATGCAAAAGTCCTCAACAACATACTAGCAAATGAAGCCCAGCAATATATAAAAAGGATTATACAGCATGCCTAAGTGAGATTTATCCCAGAAATGCAAGATTGGTTTAACATCCAAAAACCAATTAATGTAATACAGAATATTAATAGAATAAAGAACAAAAGCCATACGATCATCTCAATAAGCACAGAAAATACATTTGACAAAATCCAACACCTTTGTATTATAATAATGAAAAAAAAAAAAACATTTCAGGCCAGACACAGTGGCTCACGCCTGTAATCCTAGCACTCTGGGAGGCCGAGGTGGGAGGACTGCTTGAGCTCAGGAGTTTATGACCAGCCTGAGCAAGAGCAAAACTCTGTCTCTACTAAAAATAGAAAAATTAGCCAGGCGTGGTGGCGCATGCCTGTAGTCCCAGCTACTCGGGGGGCTGAGGCAGGAGGATTGTTTGAGCCCAGGAGTTTGAGGTTGCTGTAAGCTATGATGACAATGCACTCTACCCAGGGTGACAGAGCGAGACTCTGTCTCAAAAACAAAAACAAACAAACAAACAAACAAAAAACTTCAAAAACTAGGAGTAAAAGGAAACTTCCTCAACTTGCTAGTTATCAAAGGGTATATCTATGGAAAACTCTCAGCTGGAATCATACTTAATGGTGAAAGATTGACTGCTTTTCCCCTGCGATCAGGAACATAACAAGGATGTGCTTCCACCACCTCTACTTAACATTGTGCTGAAAGTTCTAGCCTGGGAAATTAGATAAGAAAAAGAAATAAAAGGCATCCAGATTGGAAAGGAAGAATTAAACTCTCTTATTTACAGATAATATGATCTTGTATATAGAAAATCCCAGAAATTTACACATATAAAGCTATTAGAGCTAATAAATAAGTTCAGCAAGGTTGTAGAATATAAGAATAATGTACTAAAATATATTGTATTTCTCATCACTAGCAATGAAAAATCCAAACTGAAATAAAGAAAACAATGCATCAGAACATGTGGAAAAAGGAAAATTAAAAAAAAAAAAAAAAGAAAACAATGCATTTATAATAGCAACAAAAGGAATAAAATACTTAGATATAAATTTAACAAAAGAAGTGTAAGGTTTATACACTGAGAACTATAAAACTTTTTTGAAAGAAATTAAATAACTAAATAAATGAAAAAAATCCCATATCCATAGGTCAAAAAATTTAATATTGTAAAGATGGCACTATTCAAATTGATCAATTGATTCAATGCAATCTCCATCAAAATCCCAGCTAGCTTTTTTGGCAGGGGGGAGGCAAAAATTGACAAGCTGATCCTAAAATCCATATGGAAATGCAAGGGATCCAGAAAAACTAAAATAATCTTGAAATAGAAGAACAAGTGGAACAACTTATGGGTCCTGATTTTAAAACTTACTACAAAGCTACAGTAATAATTAGAACAGTGTGGTACAGGCAGGGTTCAGTGGCTCATGCCTATAATCCTAGCACTCTGGGAGGCTGAGGTGGGAGGACAACTTGAGATTAGGAGTTCGAGACCAGCCTGAGCAAAAGCGAGATCCCATCTCTACTAAAAATAGAAAAATTAGCCAGGCATCCTGGTGCAGGCCTGTACTCCCAGCTACTCAGAGTCTGAGGCAGGAGGATCAACTGAGCCCAGGAGTTTGAGGTTGCTGTGAGCTATCATGACGCCACTGCACTCTACTCGGGTGAGAGAGTGAAAAAAAAAAAAAAAGTGTAGTACTGGCATAAGAATAGAAACATATCCGTGGAATAAAATTGAGAGTCCAGAAATAAACCCTCATGTTTACAGTCAGTTTATTTTCAACAAGGGTATCAGGACAATTCAATGGAGAAAGAATAGTCTTTTCAACAAATGCTGCTGGGATAATTGGGTATCCACATGCTAAAGAATGAAGTTGGATCCCCACCTCAAACCATATACAAAAATTAACTCCAAATGGATCAAAGCCCTAAATGTAAGAGCTTTCAGCTATAAAAGGTTTATAGTTTATAAAGGCTTTTATAAATTTATAACTAAGTTATAAACTTTATAAATATTTATCAGACTTTTAGCTATAAAACTTGTAGATGAAAACATAGACATAAATCTTCACAACCTTAGATTAGGAAATGGTTTCTTAGATATGGCACCCAAAGCACAAGCAACAAAAGAAAAAATAGATGAATTGGACATAATCAAAATTAAACACTTTTGTGCTTCAAACAGCACCCTCAAGAAAGTGAAAAGACAATCCACACAATGAGATAGGATTTTTGCAAATCATAAGGAACTTATATGTAAGAATATATAAAGAACTCTTACCACTCAACAGCAAAAAGACAACCCAATTTAAAAATGGGTAAAGGACTTGAATAGACATTTCTCCACAGACAATGTGGCCAATACACATATGAAAAGATGCTCAACATCATTTGCCATCAGGGAAATGCAAACTAAAACTACAAACTTCACACCCACTAGGATGGCTATAAGAAAGACAGATAACAAGTGTTGGTGAAGAGATGGAGAAACTGAAACACTCATACCCTGTCGACGAGAATGTAAAATGGTGCAGGCGGTTTGGAAAAGAGCCTGACGATTCTTTAAATGGCTAAACATGGAGTTACCATGTGACCCAGCAATTCTACTCCTTCATTTATACTCAAGAGAACTGAAAACATGTCCACACAAAAATCTGTACGTGAATGTTCACAGCATTATTTAGAATAGCGAAAAAATGGAAACACCCCAGATGTCCATCGACTGATGAATGGATAAATATGTGGTATATCCACACAATGGAATGTGATTTGACAATAAAAGAAAGGAAGTACTGATACAAGCTACACAGTAAATGAACCTTGAAAACATGATGCTAAATGAAAGAAGCCAGTCACAAAAGACCAAATATTTTATGAGTCCATTTACATGAAATGCCCAGAATAGGCAAATCTATAGAGGCAGAAAGTAAATCAGTGACTGATTAGGGCTGAGGGGTTTTGGCAGACGGGGAATAGGGAGTGACAGCTAATGGATATGGAGTTTCTTTTAGGGGGATGAAAATATTCTAGAATTAGATTGTGATAGTTGCATACCCTGTGAATATACTAAAAACCACTGAATTATACATTTTAAATGTGTTAATTCTATGGTATGTGAACTATATCTTAATAAAGCTGTTAAAATAATTTTCTAAAAAGTGAGACTATATGGGTCCTCAGGGGGCACAAACTGGGTGGGGTATGGGATGCCTGAGGTATCAGAGAAGGGAGACCAAAAGATGGGTTCTCTGGTCCCAGAAAGGGTTGTGGATCCCTTCCGAACATCCATGGGACCTACTTTTTCCTTAATTGTAGGTAGAGACCCAGGGGTATCTGTTGCTTAGCATATATGGTATTTTTGTGCCAATTTTTAAAACAGCCTCCCCCATTCCCAAAATAAACAATCTTGTTCAAGGTCACAGTACATGTCAGTAGTAACCAAAGTCCCCTTACTTCCAATCCTCCCGTCTGATCTGTTTCTTTCCTAGACCACATCAGACTTTGGTCCCAACCTGGGGGTTGGTCTGGAGTGAGTCAGTGCTTGTCCTGCTCTGGGGAGAAGGATGAGTAGTAAGTGTCCTTGGCCAACCTGATGCCCTCTGTCTGCAGCCATAACACCCTAGCCCCTGCTGTTGCCATGTGGCCCTTGTTCTGCTATGGAGTCAAGGAGTGAAGAACCCTTCTAAAGCTAGTGTCTGAGGGCCTGGGCATGACAACGCTGAGGCCCCTGCCACCAAGGAGAAGCCTGCTATTTCCGCTCTTGGTGCTGACCACCTGGTGTACCAGTCCTGGGCTATGACGACCACTGCAATGTCCCCCATGACTGGCACATGAACCTGGAGATGGGCTGCCCACTGGTCACTCCCTGATGCTGCCAACTTGGTAGCCCCCAAGTCTTGAGATCAGAACACAAAAGGAGGTTCTGTGGCCTTTGGCTTTGTTTCAGCTTATAACTGGGGAAGGTTCTAGTGGCTGGAATTTATAACCCACAATCAGTTCTTGAGTATCTTAGAAATATTCTATGAGAATTTGAGCACGTATGTGTAATTTGGCCCAAAGGGGAGTATACTAACCACACAGCTTTGCACTGTTTTCACTTGATGTATTTTTTGGATATTTTTCAACAACATAGATTGATAGGCCTCACTTTTTAAAAATGGCTGCATAGGATATTTCACAATGGCTAGCCTTATTTAATTAGTCCTCTGCTAATGGACATTCAGGGCATTCCCCTAAATGTTGCTTTGTTTTTTGTTGTTGCTGTTGAGACTGGGTCTCACTCTGTTGCCTAGGTTAAGAGTGCAGTGGTGTCAGCCTAGCTCACAGCAACCTCAAACTCCTGGGCTCAAGTGATCCTCCTGCCCCAGCCTCCCGAGCAGCTGGGACTACAGGCACACACCACCACACCCAACTAACTTTTAAATTTTTTGTAGAGACAGGGTCTTGTTACGTTGCTCAAGCTGGTCTTGAACTCCTGGGCTCACGCGTTCTTCCCAACTCAGCCTCCCAAAGTGCTAGGATTACAGGTGTGAGCCACCATGCCCAGCCATTCCGCCAAATGTTACCATAAAGTTTGCTGCACTGAACATTCTTCTAGCTTCAATTTTGCTACAAAAGTGAAAAAAGAAATCTATGATACAGATTCTGAGGTATACTGTGGGTCAAAGGGTATGTGCATTTAACTTTTTGATAAGTATAATAAAATTACCTTCCCAAGAGGCTGTACCAATTTACACTAAATGTGGGGCCTCATTTTTGGTCTTTGAAAAATTACTTAAAAAGTTGTGTCAGCTTCCAGAGTATGGATACAACTGGAAAGTTATTTACCCTTTTTCCACCGATTTCAACAATTGCCTTTATCATAAGCTCAATTCATAGAAATATTCAGGGCTGTTTTGACCCCTCTCTCTCACCCCACCAATTGATTCACTAGTGCCAGTAAGTAAATTTCCCCCCCCCAGTGCTTTGGTGTTTGATTATCTAGTACATCAAACACAACTCCTTTACTGTTTTAAAAAAATTGTATTGCATACAAACTTTGAATTTTCAAGCTCATTAATCCTTTGGGAAGACAATGAATTTAAGGATTAAACTGGGGAGAATCCACATCTTTTACAAATGAGCCTTTCCATTGAGGTGCACAGTAAATGTCTCCATTTACTTGGGTCTTACAGCCTTCAGGCCAGAGATAACATTTTCTTCATGTAGGTTTTGATCATTTCTTGTGAGGTTTATTCATTTGTAGTCTATGGGTCTTGCTGTGAATGGGAATCCTTTTTTGTCCAGGTATATTTTCTTTTCTCTTCTTTTTCTTTCTTTTTTTTTTTTTTTGAGACAGATTCTCACTCTGTTGCCCAGGCTAGAGTGCCGTAGCATCAGCCTAGCTCACAGCAACCTCAAACTCCTGGGCTCAAGTGATCCTACTGCCTCAGCCTCCCGAGTAGCTGGGACTACAGGCATGTGCCACCAGGCCTGGCTAATTTTTTCTATATATTTTTAGTTGGCCCGCTAATTCCTTTCTATTTTTAGTAGAGATGGAATCTCCCTGTTGCTCAGCCTGGTATCGAACTCCTGACCTCAAGTGATCCACCCGCCTCAGCCTCCCAGAGTGCTAGGATTACAGGCGTGAGCCACTGCGCCTGGCTGCAAGTATATATTCAAATTTGTTATTGCAGCACACAGGAAAGGTACTATTTTTTTTGTTTGTTTGTTTTTAAGACAGAGTCTCACTGTGTTGCCTAGGCTGGAGTGCAGTGGCCTGATCATAACTCACTGCAACGTCAAAATCTTGAGCTCAAGTGTTCCTCCCAGTTTGCACCACCATTCCTGGCTGAGATACTAATTTTAGCCTCAGCTCATTATCTATAAAAAGATAGAAGTAGTACAGGTGGCTCACGCCTGTAATCCTAGCACTTTGGGAGGCTGAGGTGGGAGGATTGCTTGAGGTTAAGAGTTCAAGACCAGCCTGGGCAAGCAAGACCCCTGTCTCTACACAAAATAGAAAAATTAGCTGGGCATTGTGGTTCATGCCTGTAGTCCCAGCTACTCAGGAGGCTGAGGCAGGAGGATTGCTTGAGCCCTGCAGTTTGAGGTTGCAGTGAGCTATAAGGAGGCCACTGCATTCTAGTGGGGCAACACAGCAAGATCCTGTCAAAAAAAAAAAAAGAAAAAAAAAAGAAAAAAAAGAAGTAGAACTACTCAGTAAAAGGTTTCCATGGTCAAAGAAGTATGAGCTAAACAAAGCTAAAATACATTTGTACGTTGCAGGACTTATCAATACCTGCGACACACTTTTGATCAAGAATCCCTCTGTCACAAAACATCCCCAAACATACTTTGGAAAACAATGTATCCAAAGGCCCTTCCAGTTTCTAATATGCCCATCCAGGGGTCTCCACTGAACCTTATCTGATGCCCACCCCCGCCAACCAGAACACAGAGACAAACTAGTGCCAAAGTGAAAGCTTTAATGAGTGCTGCTCAGAGAGCATCACGTCTCTCACAGCTGCTGCCAGATTCCACCGTCCACAGCTCTCTTAGCTGGGCAACAAGTGAGCTAGTTGCCCAGGGGCAAGGATCTGGAGTCTCAAGAGTGAGCTGGGGCAAAAGGAGGCTCAGGAGGCACCCCGTGGGTGCTGGGCTCCTGGAAGTGTGGTGGACTGGAGGGCATGGGCTTCAGGCCGGCCCCTCTTCAGGCATTCCTAGCAAAGCCACAAGGGGCTCCAGGGGCGTGGGGGTCCCGATGGGCACAGGGTGGGTGCGTTCATGCTTGCGCAAGTCGCTGGCACTCAAGAAAGCCTTGGGACAGTGGGAGCAGGTGTAGGGGCGCACAGAGCTGTGGGTACGGCTGTGCTTGCGCAGCCCAGCCCGGTCTGAGAAGCTCTTTCCGCACTGGGTGCAGGGAAAGGGCCGGAGCTCCGGGTGTGAGCGCTCATGCCGCCGCAGCAGTGTCAGCGTGGAAAAGGTCTCCTTGCACTCGCGGCACACAAACTGGGGGGGCTTCTCGTCAACCTCCTCACCCCCCACCTCGCCTGTCCCTCCCAGGGCACCAGCAGCCTCCCCAATCCCAGCGTCCTGGCACTCCACGTGCTCCACTGTCATGCCCACTACTTGCCACTGTGTAGCCATCACACCCCCAGGCTCGGGGGGCAGCCCTAGCAGCCCGGCAGGAGGTTCCCCTAGCCCAGCCCCTGCTGCCGCGGCCGCTGAGCCCTCACCCGCCACACCCACAGGCAGCGCCAACCCCACTACCAGCTCCTGTTGTGGGGGGGCCCCTGCGGCCTCACTGCTTCGATGGGTCCGCTCATGCTTTCTCAGGCTCGACGATACCACGAAGGATTTTCCACAGGCGTTGCAGTGGAAGGGGCGCTCACCCGAGTGCACCCGGCTATGCTTCGTGAGACTAGCACGCTCGGCGAAGGCCCGCCCGCACTCCTCACAGCGGAAGGGCCGCTGGCCCGAGTGCACCAACGCGTGCCGCTTGAGGTCCCAAGACGCCACAAACGTCTTGTCGCACTGTAGGCACTTGAACGGCCGGTCGCCGGTGTGCACGCGCCGGTGCATGGCCAGGTCTGCCGGCTGCCGGAAGTCCTTGCCGCACTTCTCGCAGCGGTAGGGCTTCACGCCCTCGTGCGCCCGCTGATGGCGCCGGAAGCTCGACGGGTCGGAGAACATGCGGCCGCAGCGCGGGCACAGGAAGGGCTTCTCGCCGGAGTGCGTGCGCTCGTGGCTCTGGTAGGAGCTGAGCTGCGTGAAGCCCTTGCCACAGGCCGGGCAGCGATAGGGTTTCTGCGCCGCGTGGATACGCTGGTGGCACGTGAGTGAGGACGAGCGGGAGAAGCTCTTCCCGCACTCGGAGCAGAGGAAGGGCCGCTCCCCTGTGTGAGACCTGTGGGAGCGTGTTAGACCGGGCATGAAGGTGACAGACCCATAACCTGCCCCCCGCGTTGCCTGCCTGGGATGTAATTGAGGGGTCCCCTGAACATCCCGGGGGCCTAGGCCCAATCCCTTAAGAGCCACAGGGCTGCAGCCCAGAGTAAGAAGTCTTCAGGCTGGGAACATCTCCTGGGCTTCACCAAGGACCCTCTATTCAACCTGAAAGCCAGGAACCTAGGCCAATCTGACCCCACCGGGTCCTCAGAGCTCCATCCCAAGCCGGTCTGCCCCACCCCCACCCAACCAGGGGCACCCACTTGAACTGCACGCCCAGCCCTCCACCCCACCCGCCCCACCACCTTCCCATGGGCTCATTCCGCTCTTTGAGACTCAACCCCACGCCCCATTGGTTACAGCAGCCGCCGTCGCCCCCGCCCCCGGAAGGTGCCCTCACCGCTCGTGGTTGCGCAGGTCCTTGAGCTCAGCGTAGGCCTTGCCGCAGCGCTCGCAGCTGTAAGGCCGCAGGCCCGCATGGGTGCGCCGGTGCTTGCGGAACACCGAGGGGTCAGCGAAGCTCTTGCCGCAGTCGGCGCAGGCATAGGGCCGCTCGCCTGTGTGACCACGCTGGTGGATCTTGAGCTTGGAGAGTGCCCCATAGGCCTTGGGGCAGTGCGAGCAGCGGAAGGGCAGCTCACCAGCGTGTGAGGCCAAGTGCACGCGCAGGCACACGGGTTGCATGAAATGGCGGCCGCACTCGGGACATGGGAAGGGCTTTTCGCCCGTGTGGCTGCGCCCATGGCTGCGCAGCTCAGGTGCCGTCTTGTAGGCCTTGGGGCACAGCGGGCACGCATAGGGCCGAGGCTTAGCTGCTGAACTTGACACCTTGTCCCCACTGGCTTCCTCTGCCTTGGGTTCTGTCTCCGGCTTTGGCTTCACCTCAGCCACCTCCTCTGTGCAGTCTGCAGGCCCGTGTGTGGCAGCATGGCGCGCTGCCCTGGGCGCATTTGGAAATGTCTTGGTACATGACAGGCACTTATAGCGGCGGCCGGAGCGCTTGTAGCCGGGGGCTGGGGACCGGGCCTCTGCAGCCTCCACCTCCATGGCCTTGGTGGGCGGGGCTTCTCTGCAAGCGAAGCAAAGTTAGACCAAAGCCATATCCCTTTGCAATTCTTCAAGGCCTCCCTCTCTCCTCATGAAAACTCTCTTAAGGCCTCTGAAGCTATGATATCTGCATTTCCCACTTAGGGCTGCTCAGCCTGAACCACAGAACCCCCACATCCTTCCTGCCAAGCATTCCCGGCTGACACCTGCATTCACGTTTCCTCTCTGATCTGCTCCTTGACAAAAAAAGTTGGACCAGGTGACCTCAGAGGCACTAAGAGAAGAGACTAGGGTCACAAAAGGCCCACCTGCACTTCCCCCTCAACCTCTGAACTTTTCCAAACCCTGTGGCATTCCCAAAAAAGGCCCAGATTCCATCTGTCTCACCATCTTCCTTCTTCAGCTCAGTGTCCAAAGACTGTGCCAGGACGAAGGGTCTGCAGATACAGAGGGTACCCAGATGTGGGCCTGGCCTGAAAAAGTCAACAAGTGCCCAGGGAAGACAGACTTGGGACCAGAAGAGGGTGGAGCCAATGGGCTAAATGTGGTAGTTGGCACTGTCTGGAAGTGATAGGTCCCCAGCATGTACGTTCTGTTTTTCCTCTCAGAGGAAAGCTTGGTGAGCTCTCAGAGACAGCAACTGTTTACACAGAATCCTGGCCTTACACAGCTGTAAGGCACTCCACCCCAGACAGGAATCCTGGTCCACCCTGTGTTCTGGAATCCCTGTTGGGCTCCTATTCCCATAACTCTGGTAATGGGGAGCTCACTCTCTGTCAAGGCAGCCTGAGCCACTGCTAGCAGCCAGAAGCCTCTTTCTGAGTCATAATCAATGTATCTGATCTAACGTGGCCTGGGATACCAGCTGTAGCTGAGGTCCCTACTTTCTGATCCAGAACCCAGACATCCTCCACCCATCTGTTCCTGGGGATCATGGCTGGGAGCAAATAGGATTAATGGCTGCTTTGGTCTTAACACCAGCTCATCCTCCCTGGGGGATGAAAGGAAGAGGATTATGGCAGATCCACTTAAGGAGTGTGGGGCAGCTGCTGCTAGGGGAGGTAGGGGGAGCCAGGTGTGCACAGAGGCTAGGAGGCCTAGGTTCTACTTCCAGCCCTGTGGATAACTTGCTAGGAAACCTCAGTGAAATCAGTGCATGTTCATAGGCCTGTTTCCTCATCTGTGCACCTCAGGGGTTGGTGGCTTCTAAGTTATGACATTGGGGTTAAGGAGGAAGATGGAGGTGAGCCGAGCCAGGAGGGTGCTGGGGGAAATACAGGTAGAGGCTCAAGGCCCCTTACTCCAGGAAAGCTATAGAAGCAGCTTACCTGGCTAACCCAGGGAGGACCCAAGAGCCCCTGGGATGAGTGGAAAGGGCTGTACCCTTACAGTCAGCACATTTCTGCTGCCTCAGTCCTACACACTGTCCCCTCCGCACTCCCCCATGCAGCCAGAGTCTTCTCTCTAAAGCTGTGGTCCCCAACCCTTGGCCGCAGACCGGTACCAGTCCGTGGCCTGTTAGGAACCAGGCCGCATAGCAGGAGGTGAATGATGGCAAGCCAGTGAAGCTTTGTTTGTATTTACAGCTGCTCCCTTCACTGGCATCACTGGCATCACTGCATAAGCTCTGCCTCCCATCTGACAGGAGACATTAGATTCTCACAGGAGTGGGAACCCTACCGTAAAATGTGTAAATTGCACATGTAAGGGATCTAGGCTGCATGCTCCTTATGAGAATCTAATGCCTGATGATCTGAGGTGGAGCTGAGGTGGTGATGCTAGCGCTGGGAAGTGGCTGCAAATAACAGATTATCATTAGCAGAGAGGTTTGACTGCACAATAAATGTAATGTGCTTGAATCATCCTGAAACCATCCCCCTTCACCCCCCCCCACCCCTCTGCCCACCTGCATCCGTGGAAAAATTTTCTTTCATGAAACTGGTCCCTGGTGCCAAAAAGGTTGGGGACCGCTGCTCTAAAGAACTATGTGATGCTGGCCGGGCGCGGTGGCTCACACCTGTAATCCTAGCACTCTGGGAGCCCGAGGTGGACAGATTGTTTGAGCTCAGGAGTTCAAGACCAGCCTGAGCAAGAGTGAGACCACGTCTCTACTGAAAAAATAGAAAGAAATTAGCTGGACAACTAAAAATATGTAGCAAAAATTAGCCAGGCATAGTAGTGCATGTCTGTAGTCCCAGCTACTTGGGAAGCTGAGGCAGGAGGATTGCTTGAGCCCAGGAGTTTGAGGTTGCTGTGAGCTAGGCCGATGCCACGGCACTCTAGCCCGGGCAACAGAGTGAGACTCTGTCTCAAAAAAAAAAAAACGAAAACAAAACCAAAAAAAACTATGTGATGCTTCTTCTCCCCTGCTCAAGAAATTTCCATGGCTTCTATCACACCATGCAAGTTCCCAGGTCCTTCCTGGTTGTTGAAATCCTACCAATCCTTCATTTAAGCCCTACTTCCCCCAGGAAGTTCTTTCTGCATCTCCCCTTTGGGTTTTGGCCTCAATGCCACACAATTCAATTCTACCCTCAGCTTGGTTATTTCACTTTTCCCTCTCAATCCTGGGGCTTGAATGTGAGTTAAAGGGCTTGAGTTCTAACCTTCCCAATGAGTTGAATTCCTCCTACAGTTTCAAGGGGCTCCCTTCCTATCTCTGGATGAGGCACTCACTAGCTCCCTTTCAGACCGTCTCTGGAGAGTTTGCCTGATAAAGTTTCACTTTAATAAAAACGATAGTTCACATTTAATGAGCAATTCCCAAATTTGGCAAGTGCCCTAAACTCTTTACATGTATTAACTCATTTACCCTTCATGGCAACACCATGAGAAAAGCTCTGTTATTCCCTTTTCATAGATAAGGGGACTGAGGTCCAGAACAATGGTATAGCATTGTGGTGTAGTGCACAGCCTCTGAAGTCAAACTGCCTGGCTTTGAATCTTGCTTCCATCACTTCCTAGCTGATGTGATCGTGTGCAATTTACTACATGTCTTAGATCCTCAGTTTTCTCATCTAAAAAATGGAGGTCATACTAGTACTTACCTCACAGAGTTAGATGAGGATTAAATGAGAGAAGAATAATTACTGCCCTTAAGTATTAAGTCTTCTAAGAGCCAGATACTTTGCTGAGTATGCTACTTTATTTAATTCTCTAGTATCTTCCTGAGATAGGGATTATGTCCCAATTTTACAGATGAATAAATTGAGGTTCCAAGAGCTAAGTGACTTGCCCATGGTCACACAGTGACCCAGTCATGCAGCTGGGACTTAAATCCAGGTGTTTAACTTGCCTTCAGTTGTTGGGCCCTCGTTCAGTGGTCTGGGGACCTCTCAGTCTTGTCTGCTGTCCCACAGTGACAAGAACCCTGAGCTCAGGTTGTATCTGTGTCTTCTCTCATCCCTGCAGAACTGCCTTGAGACCACAGCCAGCACCCTTTGTGTCTCTGTTTCCCTCTCAGAGTGCTTGGCCCATCAGTTCTGAGCTCTGGCCTCTATACTGCTCCTTCCCAGCTCTGGGCCTCAGTCTTCCTACCTGTGAACCAGATGCCAGGTAGCTGGAGGGTTAAATCCCTTTTCCTAAGGCACTTCGCAAGGGAAAAGGTAAGGGAGTGCCAGGTTGGTCTCAGCAGATGCCCAGCTGCATGAACAGAGGGCCAGGTAGGCTAGGCCTCTGTCGAAAATCCCACCATTAACTCCTCACTTCACCGTTTATAAGGCCTTTTCCACTCACCACTCCCTAAAGTGATGTTTCTTCAAGTCAGTTCTGTGAATTCCCTGCATCAGAATAATCATTTAGGGAGCTTTAGGTAGGACTCAGGAATCTGGACTTTAAACACACTCTCTGGATCATTCCAACCAACACTTAGGAACCAAACACATCCTTAGGTCTTCACAAGCTCCTAGGAGAGAGGCATTTTTAATTTTTACTACATCTCTTTTTCAGTTGCTGAGATTAAGGCCCACAAGGGAAAAAACTTGCACAAGTACACATAGGACTCAAACTCAAGTCTTCAGGCTCCTGGGCTAGATCCTTTCTCTACCAGCCTTCATTCATTCATGGTTTATTAGCCAAATCATGAGACTTCCCACCGCTCCCAGGAGAAAAACCAGTATCTTTTCCGTGGCCAGCAAGGCCCTGAACCGTCGAACTCCTGCCTACCTCACCTCCCACTCCTATCCCAGTGGCTCACTAGTCTCCACCTACACTGGCCCTCTTTTTTCTCCTTGAACAGCCAAATTCCTTCCTGCTTCTGGGCCTTTGCACTAGCGGTTCCCTCTGGCAGCACTATTCTCCTAGGATCTTTGTGTAGCTGTCTCTTGGATTTTATCTGTGTCTCAGCTCCCTGTCACCTCCTCAAAGAGGGTTTTCTTGACCGCCCCCCTCCTTTTTTTTGAGACAGAGTCTCACTCTCTTGCCTGGGCTAGAGTGCTGTGGCATCAGCCTAGCTCACAGCAACCTCAAACTCCTGGGCTCAAGAGATCCTCCTGCTTCAGCCTCACCAGTAGCTGGGACTACAGGCACGTGCCACCATGCCCCGGCTAATTTTTTCTATTTTTAGTTGTTTGGCTAATTTCTTTCTATTTTTTTTAGAAGAGACGGGGTCTCGCTCTTGCTCAGGCTGGTCTCGAACTCCTGAGCTCAAGCAATCCTCCCGCCTCAGCCTCCCAGAGTGCTAGGATTATAGGCGTGAGCCACCACGCCCTGCCTTGACCGCCTCTCTTAATACTATCTTTAACTCGGCCAATCATTCTCTATCCCCTCCTCTTTAATTTCCTTTATGGTGTCATCTGGATAAAAGTCCTTGCAAGCTTACCATGGGCCAGGTGTCATTCTAAGCATTTTATGCATGTTACTCAAGCTACTCCAGCTAATCTCATAGCTGCCTAGAACTTTGTTATGGACTGAATGTTTGTGTCTCCCCCACCCCAAATTCATTGAAACCCTAACCCTGACTCTGACTATATTTGGAGATAAGGCCTTTATGCAAGTAATTAAGATTGAATGAGGTAATAAGAGTGAGGCCCTGGCCCAATAGGATTAGTGTTCTTATAAGAAGTGACACCACAAAGAATCTAGTCATGGTCACAGCTAGTATTCAAAGCCAGGTGGTCAGACTCCCAAATTTCTGCACTCTGTTCCCTGACTACTGCTTTGCTAGCACTTACACGTCTTACGGTTTGGTAGTTAATTCTTTGTCTCCAGCACCAGAGTCCATTCCGGCAAAGAGCCAGGAAACTTTGACTATCTGCATTCTCCACACCCAAAACCCTGTTTGGTGACCCAAAACAAACGGAAGGAATCACCTCAGATGCAACTGGAACCCAGGTCTGTAGCCTCTGCCCTCCCCATGGTAGGAGTCTGTGAGAATGTCCATCAATAACTATTTTTTTTTTTTCAGAGACAGCGTCTCTCTCTGTTGCCCAAGCTGGAATGCAATGGCCTGACCATCGTTCACAGCAACCTCAAACTCCTGAGTTCCTCAAGTGATCCTCCTGCCTCAGCTCTCCGTGTACTTGGGACTACAGGTGTGCACCACCACTCCCAGCTAATTTTTCATATTTTTTACAGAGATGGGGTCTCACTATGTTGCCCAGGTTGGCCTTGAACTCCCAGACTCAAGCAATCCTTCCTACTCAGCCTCCCAAAGTGCTGGGATTACAGGTGTGAGCTACCATGCCTGGCCAATAACTATTTTTTTTTTTTTTTTGAGACAGAGTCTCACTTTGTTGCCCAGGCTAGAGTGAGTGCCGTGGCGTCAGCCTAGCTCACAGCAACCTCAAACTCCTGGGCTTAAGCGATGCTACTGCCTCAGCCTCCCGAGTAGCTGGGACTACAGGCATGCGCCACCATGCCCGGCTAATTTTTTTCTATATATATTTTAGTTGGCCAGATAATTTCTTTCTATTTTTAGTAGAGACGGGGTCTCGCTCTTGCTCAGGCTGGTCTCGAACTCCTGACCTCGAGTGATCCACCCGCCTCGGCCTCCCAGAGTGCTAGGATTACAGGCGTGAGCCACCGCGCCCGGCCTGGCCAATAACTATTAACTGAAATTTTCTGCCTTTCCAAGTTCATAAGGTCCAGCTGTTGCTCCAGTGTCCTACAGTGGGCTCACTCTTGTGATGGAACTCTGTCTTTGCTTCAGTACTGGCTTAAGAGGGGGATAAAGTTCTGCTGTCTCACCAGGGATGCAGAGATTCAATTCCCAAAAAGCTCAGGGTAGGACACTGGGGCAGGGATGAGGTGAAAAAGAAGTCATCTCAGTCTCCCCATCTCTAAACAAGTAGTCACCACACAAGCCTCATAGGCCATGAGAAATCTGGTGGTTGACAGAACTGTGCAGAGGTGAGTGCTAATTATCTCCTAGGCTTCCAACCTGGTCAGTTCACAACCTGATCCCAACCTACTTTCCAGACTCAGCTAGAGCAGCAGTGTCTCTCTCCCAACAGCGATCCAAGCTCCAGCCACTTCCCACCCCTATATACAATTCAATTCCCTCTTCCTTAGGAGCCCTTGATTGCCTTATCCCATGGGAAAACTCTTACATCCTTCAAATGCCCTCTTTCCCCAGTGCCCTCAGGAGTACTTAATGGGCAGTAGAGGTAAGGGCCGCACGGCGCTCTGGGCCTCAGTTTCCTCGTCAGTAAAATGGGGCACCTGAAGCATGTGGGAGTTTGAAGGGCGTTAGGGCCTAGGAGGGGCGCTGATGAAGGGCCGGCTGCAGAAATCCTGCGCTCCTCGCTTCCTGCAACCGTCTATATGTCGGCACCCCCGCTAGGCAGGCAGCCCCTGCAGGGCAGGACGCTGGGCTGACTAGTCTGGTTATAAGCCCTCTGAAAACGTAGCCTCGGAGAACCTAGCAAGAAGGAATGAAAGAAGAATGAGGGAATGAACAAATGAATGGACGGAGGGCCGAATGCGGGACAAAGGCTTGCAAGATGGCGTTCTTTAGGACCGCGGGAGGGGTGGCCAGGGCCTCGGCCGGGGAGGGGGGCCACAGGCGCCAGGGACCTTGCTAGGCAGGCCGCGCAGCTGGGACAAAAGCTCGCAACATGGCGGGCTCTAGGACCCCAGGGCCCGCACCCCGCAAGGTCGGCAGCCGCGCTGGCCGAGCCTAGACAGCAGCCGGCCAGCGGAGACAACCGGCGGGTTCTAGGACCTGCTGGGCCCGGAGCCCGCCTGGGGCCGCTCACCACCCGCCCCGCCCGCGCTGCTCGCGCCTGGCCAACCCAGTCTGCCCTAGGCGCCCACAGGGAAACTGAGGCTAACTTGGCTCGCGTCCGCGCGGGGGCCATCCGGGGCTCCCGCGGCTTCCTGCAGGCGTTTCCTACCTGAGCGGACTTGGGCTGGCTCCGTGGTGTCAGCGCCGGCTTCTCGCTCTGACGGAGCCCGGGACAGCGCTAGAGACGGGCCGGCGCTAGGACCCAGCGGGGGGGGGGGGGTTGGTGGGGGAGGCGTGGCCGGCGGGCCGGCGAGCGGAAGTGAAAGGAGCTTTCCCGGCTAGGGAGGAAGGAAAAATTTACGGGGAAACCTCCAGTCTCTGGTGGCGGAGAAATATCTTGCAAGAGGTTTCTGGGAGTACTAAGGCGAGGAGACGCCGGGCAGGTTGATGGTATACACCGGGCTATTCCTAGCCTGGGACAGCTAGCTTGGAGACACCGGAAGTGTCTCCAAGAACTAGAAGGTGGGAGGACAGCAAGGCCGTGCTCAAGCACCGTAGTACCTAAATCCGCTTATATTCCACAACATTTCCTTTAATAGCGAGGAGTGGATTTAATGAAGCTTCCCCCATCTGTCTTGAGAAGTGTCAGGGAGTCCCCCGAAAAGTGTCAGCAAAATACTGTGGCCAGGGCTGCAGAATACTTTCTTCCTTATGCGCTTATTCAATGTGCACCGAAATGATTTTTAGCAGCCCTTGCCGGAAACGTGGCTAAGGTAGCGCATAAAAGCTCACCTCTGTGACCTACGTGGGCGGAGCCAGAGTCGTGCCGAGCTAGAACCCAGAGCCGGAAGTGTGTCTTTGTCGAAAGGCTGCTTGGAGGCGGGACAGGAAGTGTTCCCAAGGCGGAAGTCTCGCGGGGAAGCTTTTGCACCAAGGACACTTCCTGTTTCCTAGTAACAATAGGAAGTGTAGTGTCCGCGGAGCTGGGGGTAGACTCCTGGCTCGTGCCAGCTGCGCCCTCTTCCCTCTACCTCTTTCCTCCTTCCCTTTCCCCTTCTCCTTTCCGTCTTTTGCTCCCTTCCCGCCTCCCGGGAACCCTGGCAGAGTGTGCCTGTGTGGGAGCGCCCCCCCCACAGCCACCCCTTGGGGCGCGCGGCTGCAGTTAGGGTAAGCGTCCCAGTGCGCAGGCGCGCTCCCGTTCAGGGTCCCCAACGGACGCGCCCGCGGCGGGAACAGAAAGGGCAGCCGGTGAGAGGTAGGGGGTCCTCAGAGGAAATGGGCAGAAGAGATAAGTGAGGTCGGAGGACTTCATTGGTGGTTGATTATGGGCGGTGACTCTTTGTGAGGTGAGAGTTCGGAGGGGCAGGTTCAGTGAGGAGGTTTAGAGTCGGGGATAGCAATTGTGTTGGGGTCCCATGGGCATGAAGAGTCAAGAGTTGGAGAAGGACAAGGTGATGCCGGTGGCACGAGGGGCTGCTATTGAGAGAGCAAGGGCTTGGAAATGAAGACTGCCTCAGTGGGTTTGCTTATGTGTAAACTGCGGTAACAGGCATTGCAGTGTATTGTGAGGATTAAGTGACACAAAGAATATATTTTACTTAGCACAGTGCCCGGCACATGGTAATACTCAGCATGAGTTCCTGTCATCATCATCAGTATTAAGAGAGGGGTAGAAGAAAAAATGAGAAAGGATGATGAAGGTAAGGTAAGAAGCCATGGGAGAGAAAAAGGTAGGCAATGAAGTGAAAGCCCACCTTGAAATGGGATGGGATTTCCAAGATGAAAGATAGTTTGGGTTCGGAGGAAGTAGGTAAAGGAAGTGGCCAAGAAAGTCTTTTGGAAAGGGGGCCTTGTGCTGCTGAAAAGACTAGGGCAGGTAGGGGAACAAGCTAGCCCTTTCCCTGAATGGGACCTCTAACCTCTCCTCTGAGGTCCTCAGTTGTCAACTGGAGAAAGTATCTGCTTTTTCAGTGCTTCTGGGCTACTCTATTTAGCTGAAGGGTGAAGGAGGAAGGATTGGACTTCTCTTGTTGAAAGGTCTGAAAAAGCTGGTTTCCTTTTAAGATGTCACAGGAAATTTTGTTTCAGAATTATAGAGAGCACAGGGTTAGGGACAGTAATACTTTCTGGATGTGGTCTGAGGAACATGATAATACATGATCTGTGATCAGAAGTAGGTTTTTTAGGACCAACTAGAATGGGCATTAAAAATTTTTTTAAAAATAAAAAGAAGTAGGTTTCATCCCTTAGTTTCCTTATCTATACTTCTAGGGATGGCTTAAGCCTAAGTAGGTCTCATTTGGGGGAGCTTATGCACAGGGAGGCCTTACATGATGGTGCCTCCCGGTTAGATCTGGTAGAAAGCAGGTCCCTGGACATTGATGCTTGGGGAACCTCTCGGTAGCCTCAGATGAACTTGTTGCTCATAGAGCCTAGAGGCAAGGTTAATTCAGGTCTTCCTTTTGACCACTGCCCCCTCTTCCTAGGCCTTAGCCCCTTCACCAGAAGAAGATGCTGCTGCCACCTGTTTACTCCTCCTGAACTTTCAGGTTTCTGCCACGTTGCCCCATGGAGGACACGCCCCTCTCACTCAGCTGCTCCGACTGTCAGCGCCACTTTCCTAGCCTCCCGGAACTGTCAAGGCACCGAGAACTGCTCCATCCATCTCCCAACCAGGACAGTGAGGAGGCTGACAGCATCCCTCGGCCCTACCGCTGTCAACAGTGTGGGCGGGGCTACCGTCACCCAGGGAGCCTAGTCAACCACCGCCGGACCCACGAGACTGGCCTTTTCCCCTGTACCACTTGTGGCAAGGACTTCACCAATCCCATGGCTCTGAAGAGCCACATGAGGACTCATGCTCCTGAGGGCCGCCGCAGGCGCAGACCCCCACGCCACAAAGAAGCCACTCCATGCCTCCAGGGTGAGACAGTGCCTACTGACTCCTGGGGCCAGAGGCTTGGCCCTGGGGAAGGCTGGGAAAACCAGACAAAACATACCGAAGAGACACCTGACTGTGAGTCTGGACCTGACCCCAGAGCAGCTTCGGGTACTTGGGAAGATCCACCCACTGGACAAAGAGAAGGCTGGGAAAGCCAGCCAGATCCTGGGGAGGGTACAGAGGGCTGGGGGCCTGCCACCAACTCTGCCAGAGCCCCACCTCTCCCCACCCCAGCCAGCAGCCTTCTTAGCAATTTAGAACAGTATTTGGCTGAATCAGTAGTGAACTTCACAGGAGGCCAAGAGCCCACTCAGTCCCCTCCTGCTGAGGATGAGCGGCGGTACAAGTGCAGTCAGTGTGGCAAGACCTACAAGCATGCTGGGAGCCTCACCAACCATCGCCAGAGCCACACCCTGGGTGTCTACCCTTGCGCCATCTGCTTCAAGGAGTTCTCTAACCTCATGGCTCTGAAGAACCACTCACGACTCCATGCCCAGTATCGGCCTTACCACTGTCCCCACTGCCCTCGTGCTTTCCGGCTCCCCCGGGAGTTGCTGGAACACCAGCAGTCCCATGGGGGTGGAAAGCAGGAGCCGCCATGGGAAGAGAAAGGGATTCCCACCACCAATGGGCACATAGAAGGGAGCAGCCCAGACCAGCTCCGTAGTACACAGATGCTGAATGGCTCTGGGGAACTCAGCACTTCTGGGGAGCTAGAGGACAGTGGCCTGGAAGAATACCGGCCTTTCCGCTGTGGGGACTGTGGGCGTACTTACCGCCATGCTGGGAGTCTCATCAACCATCGAAAGAGCCACCAGACAGGTGTATATCCCTGTTCAATCTGTTCTAAGCAGCTGTTCAATGCGGCTGCCCTCAAAAACCATGTGCGGGCTCACCACAGACCCCAGCAAGGAGTTGGGGAAGATGGTCAGCCATCAGTGCCGCCAGCTTCCCTGCTGCTGGCTGACACTGCCCACAAAGAGAAAGAGGTCCCCACCACCATGCTGGACCATCGGCCCTATAAGTGCAGTGAGTGTGGTCGGGCTTACCGCCACCGAGGGAGCCTGGTGAACCATCGCCACAGCCATCGGACAGGAGAGTACCAGTGCTCACTCTGTCCCCGCAAGTACCCCAATCTTATGGCCCTGCGCAACCATGTGCGGGTACATTGCAAGGCTGCTCGCCGAAGTGCAGACCCAGGAACTGAGGGTCCTCCCAGCCACCTCAGGGTGGAACTCCCACCTGACCCAGTGGGAGCAGAGGCAGCCCCACACACAGATCAGGAGCATGTGTGCAAACATGAAGAGGAGACCACTCACATCCCCCCGGTAGCAGACAGGAGAGCACCACAGATATGTAGCATCTGTGGGGTGCTATTTGAAGATGCCGAGAGCCTTGAGCATCATGGCCTGACCCATGAGGAAGGGGAAAGTAGCAGGACAGATACCAAGGTGTTGCCTTCTCGGGCATTTGCCTGCCGAGACTGTGGAAAGAGCTATCGCCACTCTGGTAGCCTTATCAACCACAGGCAGACCCACCAGACAGGGGACTTCAGTTGTGGGGCCTGTGCCAAGCACTTCCACACCATGGCTGCCATGAAGAACCATTTGCGACGCCATAGTCGGCGGCGGAGCAAGCAGCACTGGAAGCAGGCCGGCAGCGCTGGTGCAGGGGGAGAAGGCAAACTCCCGTCAGGGAAGAACTGGGCCCACGAGTTGGAAGACAATGAGAGTCTGGACTCTCCCCAAGACCCTTCAGGGGAAAGTCCTTGTGGGGCCAAAGGGGAAAGTAGTAGGGACTGTTTGCAGGCTGAATCTAAAGGGGACAAGTGTGGGCTTGAGAGGGATGAGTCCTGTTTCCAGGGTGATAAGAAGAACAGAGGCACTGAGGAAGGACTGGAAAGGAAGGAGGCCTGTTTCCTTGACAACTTGGATATTCCAGGCGATGAAGGAAGCAACGGGACTCGCTTCTGCGATGGCCTCACTGGGGTAGACAAAGACCAGAAACCACTCACTGGCCAGCCCCATCCCTCTTCCTGCTCTGTGGAAGCTGTTGCCAGCTGGCAGGCTGAGGATGCTCACACATGTTCTGACTGTGGGCATTCTTTCCCCCATGCCACTGGCCTGCTGAGCCACAGGCCCTGCCACCCACCCGGCATCTATCAGTGCTCCCTCTGCCCAAAGGAGTTTGACTCTCTGCCTGCCCTACGCAGCCACTTCCAGAACCATGGGCCCGGGGAGGCAGCCTCAGCACAGCCTTTCCTCTGCTGCCTCTGTGGCATGATCTTCCCCGGACGGGCGGGCTATAGGCTTCACCGGCGCCAGGCTCACAACTCCTCTGGCATGACTGAGGGCTCAGAGGAAGAGGGGGAAGAGGAAGGAGCAGCAGAGGCAGCCTCTACCGAGAGCCCACCACTGCAGCTCTCGGAAGCAGAGCTGCTGAATCAGCTGCAGCGGGAGGTGGAGGCGCTGGATGGAGCAGGTTATGGGCACATCTGTGGCTGCTGCGGTCAGACCTATGATGACCTAGGGAGCCTGGAGCGTCACCACCAGAGTCAAAGTTCTGGGACTAGCACAGACAAGGCTCCCAGCCCCTTGGAAGTGTCAGGTGATGCCACAGAGATGGTTGCAGGTGGTGTCTTGAAGGGCACAGTGACCTCTGTCTCGGGAGAGGATGGAGACACAAAGTCTGAAGAGGGAGTAGATGCCACAGTGGTCGACAGCCTCTGCGTGCAGGGTGGGGAAAGTTTGCTGGAGGCTCAGCCCCGCCCCTTCCGCTGCAACCAGTGTGGCAAGACTTACCGCCATGGGGGCAGCCTGGTGAACCACCGTAAGATCCACCAGACTGGAGAATTCATCTGCCCCGTCTGCTCCCGCTGCTACCCCAACCTGGCTGCCTACCGTAATCACCTACGGAACCACCCTCGCTGCAAAGGCTCAGAGCCCCAGGTGGGGCCCATCGCAGAGGCAGGAGGCATCAGCAAGCCCCAGAACGTAGCAGAGGAGGGGCCGGGGCTGGCGGAAGTAGACAAGCTGCAGGAAGAACTTAAATTAGAGCCCCTGGGGGAGGTGGCAAGAGTGAAAGAAGAGGCATGGGAGGAGACCACTGTGAAAGGGGCGGAGACAGAACCGAGGCTGGAAACCGCAGAGAAGGGCTGCCAGACTGAGGCCAGCTCTGAGCGACCCTTCAGCTGCGAGGTGTGTGGCCGGTCCTACAAGCATGCTGGCAGCCTCATCAACCACCGGCAGAGCCACCAGACTGGCCACTTCGGCTGCCAGGCCTGCTCCAAGGGCTTCTCAAACCTCATGTCCCTCAAGAACCACCGCCGCATTCATGCAGATCCCCGCCGTTTCCGCTGCAGTGAGTGTGGGAAGGCCTTCCGCCTTCGGAAACAGCTGGCCAGCCACCAGCGGGTGCACGTTGAGCGGCGTGGGGGTACCCGGAAGCTGACTCGGGAAGATCGGCCCTTTCGGTGTGGGCAATGCGGACGGACCTACCGCCACGCTGGCAGCCTCCTGAACCACCGGCGCAGCCATGAGACAGGCCAGTACAGCTGCCCCACCTGCCCTAAGACCTACTCCAACCGCATGGCACTGAAAGACCACCAAAGGCTACACTCAGAGAGTCGGCGGCGGCGGGCTGGACGGTCCCGGCGGTCGGCTGTGCGCTGTGCCCTCTGTGGCCACGGCTTTCCTAGCCGGGGGTCTTTAGAGCGGCACCTGCGAGAGCATGAGGAGAAGACAGAACGGGAGCTGGCCGGTGGTCTAGGGGGCCCCAGTGGCACAGAGGGCAGTGAGGGGAACCTGGCCAATGACCAGGTTGTAGGGGGCCGATCAGGTGGAGTTGAGTCAGTACCCCAGCTGGAGGACAGAGCCATGAGGCCAGGGGAGCACAGTCAGAGCCCAGTCAGGGCAGCAGATTCAGAAGCCACAGAGCCACTGTCCTGGGACATGGGGAAGGCAGATGAGTGGCAAGAAGACAGGGGACTGGTGAATCACAAAGGAGGTTGGGTTTCTCAGGGTCAGGTACTGACCAAGCCAGATGAGTCAGAGGACAGTGTCCCCCGGAGTCCTTGCCACCTTGGTGACAGCCAGTCCAATGGACCTAGTCTGAGTCACATGGATAGCTGGGACAATGGAGACAACAGCTCTCAGCTTCATCCGGAGAGCCACCCCTCTTCCTGCAGCCAGTGTGGCAAGACCTATTGCCAATCTGGTAGCCCCTTGAACCACCAAAATACCCACAAGACAGCCCGACACTATTGCCTGCTCTGCTCCAAGGAGTTCTTGAATCCTGTGGCCACTAAGAGCCACAGCCACAACCACATAGATGCCCAGACCTTTGCCTGCACTGACTGTAGCAAGGCCTTTCAGTCCCACCATGAACTGGCCAGCCACCTGCAGACTCATGCTGGGGACCACAGTCAGGTGCCAGCCCAGACAGAGGAGGCCAGAGGTCCCAAAACTGGGACTGTGGAGGACAAGATGAGTCTCACTGGTCAAGGGAAAGCCCAGGAGGCCCCATCAGAAACCCCCAGACCCTCAGGAGAGAATGCTGAGAGAGCTAGTGGAGGACAAGGAGCAAAGTCCACAGCGGCTGAAGACAAGGAGCGGCCCTTCCGCTGTGCCCAGTGCGGGCGTTCCTACCGCCATGCTGGCAGCCTGCTGAACCACCAGAAGGCCCACACCACGGGACTGTATCCCTGCTCCCTGTGCCCCAAACTTCTACCCAACCTGCTCTCTCTTAAGAACCATGGCAGGACCCACACGGACCCCAAGCGCCACCGCTGCAGTATCTGTGGCAAGGCCTTCCGGACAGCCGCCCGGCTGGAGGGCCATGGGCGGGTCCATGCACCCCGGGAGGGGCCTTTCACCTGCCCCCATTGTCCCCGCCACTTCCGCCGCCGAATCAGCTTCCTGCAGCACCAGCAGCAGCACCAGGAAGAGTGGACAGTGGCCAGCTCTGGTACGGGGGCATGAGCGGGCTCTGGCAAAGGATTGAAGGGTCCTCAAAGGAGGTGGGCACACAGTGGAGGGTGAAATCAGGCCCCAAGGTGGGTGGGGGAGCACGGAATGAGAGGAGTCATGTGGATCTCGAGGCGGCCGGGGGCTTGCATATGGAGTGACAAAACTAGTGTGAGGATGCCTTTGCAGCAGCCGAGATGTGCACCTCAGGTCAGATGGCATGGTGGGTTGGGGCAGTGCTAGGGTGGGGGGTGGTCAGTGGGAGGGGAAGCTATCTGGGCTCCTCAGCTTTGCTGTAGCCAAAGAGGAATGGTCTTTCTGTTTTGGGGGGGAGGTAGGTGGGTACCATCTGGCTACCACATCTGGAAACCCTCCTGCTTCAGCCAGTAAAGTAATGATTTCCAGAAAAAGATGGAGCCTTTGATTTGGTCTAGGTTCTGTTCTTTCCTAGGGCAGGCAGGGAGCCAGGGGATGAGGAATGGGGCATGGCCTTTATGGCTTCACTGCTGACTTGGCCACAGAAACTGGGTCACTGGTTGGCACCCACCTCCCTGTCCCTCTTCCTACATTTTGTCTCTATCCGTCCTCCTTTCTTGAAAACTAGACCTCTGTTCCTTTCCTATCTGTATTGCCCATGTCTCTTCTCCTTCTCTTTATTCAACCCCTTTCTTCTCCTCCCTCTGCTGCATGGTTTTTTGTTTTTTTTTTTAGGATCCAACTAAACCACCCTTCCCACCTTCACCCCCGCTGTGCACCTCTGCCTGGAGCACTGAGTCACAGATAATTGTTTCTTTGAAGCCCAGGCCCAGCTGTAGCAACAACAGTCATTAGCCCCTATGCCTGTAGAATGGCCTCCACCCTGCCCTGTTGCCCACGCGGCTGTGGAGGAGCGGGGCAGCCTGGGCCTTCGGGGCTTGCTCGGGCCTTGCTCGCTCTCCACTTCCTCTGGAGGGGACCCATTCCATCTAGCAGCCCCCAGGGGTGGGTGTGCCTGAGACGGTGGGCCCTGGACCAGCACTTGTCAGGGAAGGAGGGGATGGTGGGTGAGAGTCCCCTGAGAGCTAAGGGATGGCTTTCATGATAAAAGATTTCTTGTGACCTCAAGGGGAATGACTGAGGAGCCAGGTAGCCACAGCTGGGAAAATAATTGGGAGTTCTAGGATTCCTGGGTTCTCCAACAGGCCTCTGGGGCCACGCATGGGCAGGGGGGAATGGCCCACAGGGCTGGTGGTGGGGTTACAAGCTGTGCAGGGTCTGCCCCCTCAGTCAGTGACCTCCTCTCTCTCTCCCCAGGAGCCCCAGTGGCACCAGCAGCGGGCAGAGGGGACCTGTCCTTGCCCCATCCACCCACCCCCACGACCCCTCTCCTGGACCCTTCACCCCAGTGGCCTGCAGACCTCAGCTTCTCCCTCTGAACTTCAAGTCTCCAAAGATCAGAATATTAGGGAGGGGGTGCAGGCAGGGAGGGGCTCGGCCTCCACGTTTCGCTCAGGAGTAGTTTGGGCATCCTCATCTCTCCTCTCCTTGGTGAAGAGGACCCAACTCTGGCTTCTTTCCCACGAAGGGGGTGGGGCGTTCCTCGTGTCCCTGTCCTTGAAGGACCTTCTTCCCCCAGCCTTTGTCACCATGCTCTTCCTGGTGCCAGCCTCTGCCAAGATGCTGGGCCACCCTCACCAGCCAGATTCCAACACCAGGGAGAGGCAGATTCAGAGCGCCACGGGTGGGAACGTTGCCTGTGGAAGGGGAGACTTTTGCTACAATTTGTAACTTATTTTTTAAAGTCTATTTTGTAACAATTTATTTAAGTTTTAAAAAAAGGAAAATTGCTCCCCCCAAAAAAAGAAATTTTCAAAACTTGTGCCTGGCGTGATTGTATCCGAGAGGAGGAAGGGTAGGGGAAGCGGCGGATGCCTGCGTAGAACAGCAGGGCTGGTGTGGGAGCATCACAGGTGGCATCCCTGTCCTGCAGGGTGGGGAATGGGGGCGTCTGGTTCTGGGCAGGTTTCTTCCCACCGCCACCTGGGCTTTGGGGTCTGCCCCTGTGCCTGGAGCCACACACGGGTCGGGGATGGGGAGGCACAGGGGCGGCGAGGCAGGAACTGCCTGGCTTGTGTTCTCAGAGCTGTCCGTCAGCAGCTGGCTGGTTGGCCTGTCAGGGAGACAGAGGAAGAAGGAGTGGGGTTGGTTTCATCCTCAGCTTTGCTCCCTCCCTCAAAGGAATAGGATCTATCTTGGCCCCCATGACAGATGGGAGAGTGCTGAGGCTCAAAGAGGTGAGAAGCCTGCTCCAAGTCACACAGTGACAAAAACCAGGATTTGAACCCCACGCAGGGCAGCCAGAGTCTGCCCAGAACAGTGCTTTCCCTAGACTGAGAGAGAAGGGGTCTGGAGAGGAAAGGTCTGGCAGGGAGACCCCAGGGCCACATACTCATGTTAGCCAGGCAGCTTCCAGTCTCAGCCTCGGGCTCTGGCTCCTCGGCGAAGTAGACCTGCCAGTCCAGACTGCTGACCCAGTCCTCATAGGCCGGGAGTGCTGCAAAGACCGCGGGCCTGGCAGGGCCTTGGCAGGCATCTCCAAAGCTGTGCAGCCCAGCCAGGAACCATGTGCCCCTCACCTCATGTACCAGCGGTGCCCCGGACAGGCCCTGTCAGGGTCAAGTGACACTGGGTGACTTCCACTTCCTCCTAGGCAGCTGTGGGGTGCAGCAGAGGGGACTAAGGGCTGAAGCTCTGGCTGTTTGGGAGCCAGTTAGCAGAAGGCCTGGTTTCAGGTGAGAGGCAGGGCTGGAGGCCAATCCTGGCAGAAGGTGTCTTTGTCTCTTTTTGTTTTTTTATAGATGGGGTCTTGCTCTGTTGCCCAGGCTGGAGTACAGTGGCATGATTATAGCTCACTGCAACTTTGAACTTGTGTGCTGAAGTGATCCCCCTGCCTCATCCTACCATGTAGCTAGGACTACAGGTGTGTGCCTCCATGCCCAGCTAATTAAAAGAAAATACTTCTAGAAATGGGGTCTTGCTATATTGCCCAGGCTAGTCTCATACTCCTGGACTCAAGCAATTTTCCCACCTCAGCCCCACCCCCAAGTCACTGGTATTACAGGCAGGAGCCACCGCACCTGGCTTAGAAGGTCTCTTCTTGAACTACAGGGTGAGGAGATGCCAGGGGTCTGTTGGGTAAGGTTTGGGGGACTGGAGCTCACCTCACATTGGGGCAGCTCACCCACTGCACTGGAACACACCATCCCTGGCAGAATGGGGCTACCGTCACCCCCAGGAGCTGTGTGTAGCCGACTACAGGCCCTAGGCCCCAGCAGGGTTACAGGCACTGTCTGGGGGGAGCTGATTCCTGTCGGGCAAGGGAAAAGACCCCGCTGCCCCAGAAGCCTTTAGGCTGGGTGGACAGCTCCCAGTGGCCCTGGTCCCGCATACCTGCTCCTTGGCGGGCCAGCCCTAGGACCCAGCCGCGTTCCCCATCAGGCAGGTGGTGGTCAGCGTAGGGCAGGCAGAGGGGCCGCAGATCGGGGCCCAGTGTCACTGGCTGGGCCAGTAGCAGGAGGGCCACATCATAGCCCCCCTCTGGGTAAGTATAGGCGCCATGTAGGATGAGTTGCTTCAGGCCCCACTCCTCTGGTCTGGTCCCCAACCCTACACTCCACTCCTCTGGGGTCTGGCGCCTGTGTAGAGGCAGCATCGACAGCACTGGGTGACAAAGCTGCCATCAGGGGCAGGGGGCACAAAGAGGGATACATGACTCACCCGATGAAGCAGTGGGCAGCAGTCAGCACCACCTCCTCTGACACCAGAGCTCCGCCACAGGCCAGCTTCCCCTGGTGCTTCAGCCTGGCATCCCAGGGCCATGGGGAAGGAGCTCCTGCTTGGGGACCTTCTCTCCTCAAAGACCCACAGCCTGAAACAGATGCATTACATCATCTGACTCCTTATTAAGTGCTCACTCACTATGTGCCAGGCCCTGTGCTAAGTAAATACTTGCTACTTTCTATCCAATCCTCCCAATATCCTTAAATTTTTACCCTCATTACTGAAGGTAACCAAAGTTCCAGAGAGATTAAGTGACTTTCTAGCTCTGTAACCACAGGCAAGGAGCAGACTTGGGATTGAAAAGCCAGAGCCCGAGCTTTTAACCCAGAGGGTCTCGCAGGACCCCATCCCAGCCTCATGGCATCGTCCTATTCACAACTCCCTGGCCCCACCCGTCTGTGCCCTCCAGGCTGGGACTGGCTCCAGTATTCCTGGCTCATTAGTGCTTCTCTTACCATCAAGATAGAACTTCCGTCTCAGAATTTACTTTGCATTGGATTTGCATGTCAGTCACTTAATGCCATAATTCTGACTGGGAGCCCTGCCCCGTCCAGTCTCACTGGGTCCCTGCCTGGAAGCTTGTAGCTTCCCCCAAATCCTTCAGTCAGGTTTCAGAGATTCCTCTTACCTCAACTCCAAACCTGTGAAGTTCCAAAGCGTCTATGTCTCTCAGCCGTATGGGACTGTTCCCATCCCAGGGGCTGAAAGGGGCCTTAATCGTGTCCTCGTTAGCCCTTGGCAGCATGTGGACACCCTATATCACTTTCTCTATTCTGAACTGATGTTTATTTCACTGTGGCTTCCACCTACATGTCCCACTCCCAGCACCGCCTGCTCATACCTACACAGCTGTCCTCATCACTTGTCTCCGGAGTCTCTGGGTTCTGGACCAGGAAGGCTGCGCCATGAGCTCGAGCCTGCAGCCAGGAGCTGTGAGCAGCCATGTCGGTCAGCAGCACGGGAGTGTCCTCCTGGGCACAGCTTGACGCAAAGCTGATGATCCCAGCCTGAACCCAGCGTCCATCAGGCTCTCGGCACAGCACAGGGCCCCCGGAATCTCCCTGGAGCCGGGCAGCAGAGCCAAGGACAGACACCTGAATCCCAGCCTCGTGCAGACTGCCCTTTGACTGCAGCCCTTCCACCCATCGCTGTGGGTCCAGCCCCCAGCCCAAGGCTGGGCCCCTCCGCTCCTACTCCCTTCCCCTTTCCAACTATCAGACCTGACAGGGCCCCTGCACCCCAGGCTGGGCACCCCCACACAGCATCCCAGGCCGGGCCGGGCTGGCCAGCAGCCGTTGGTGCAGGCGGTTGTAGAGACAGTTACATGTGGGGCGGCTGATTAGGCGCAGGCGCAGATTCCGCAGGGTCCCAGGAGCTGGTGAGAGAGAAGGAGGCAAAGGAGCTGGGACAGTTGGGAGCAGACACCATGTGACCGTGGGCAAGCAGAATGCTTCTCTGGGCTTCGGTCTGGGACAGCACTTACCGTCACTGGCATCCTGATCCCAACCCGTGGCCCAGCAAGAGGTTCCAAAGGGGAAGCGGTGGACTGGTTGGGGCAGGCAGAGGGGTGTGTGGGTTGCGGGCTGGGCGAGCCGCAGCAGGGCCAGGTCTGAGCCCTGGCTGTAGTGGTTATAGGCCCTGGGCAGCTGCAGGGCCGTCACTCCCACCTCCTCAGCCCCTGGGCCCAGCTCCTCACGCTGCACAGAACCCAGGACGACTGACCAGGAGTTCAGTTCTGTTGCTGCTGCCCTGGAAGGGGAAGGACAAGGCCCGGGCTGTTGAGTGCAAGGGGAGACAGTGACACCATGGGAGATAGCACAGGGGGGACACGGGGCCTTCCCTCCTCTCAATCTCAGTTGTCTCATTTGTAAAGCTTCTACTGTGAAAGGTTTTTAAGATTAACTTGATAATATGATTCTCCATAAACGGTACTTTATTGTTATTCTAGGGACAGGGCCAGTCTTGTGGGGCCTGGAGACAAATCGTGCACCCCCAAAGCCAGAGACTGTGCCTGTCCCCAACCATGACTCACTTCTCAAAGCAGTGGGCAGCAGTGAGGACCCAGGTGTCTGCCACCAGGGAGCCGCTGCAGATGTGGACTCCCTGCCTCCTCACACTGGCCTGCCAGGGCCACTCGCCAGGTACTGTGTCGCCCTCCTGCGGGTCGGGGGGGCCAGGGCCACGCTGCCCACAGGCTGTGGAGAGGAGGGGGTCATGCTGACAGCAGAGACCCCTTTCCTGACCTCACCCCAGGCCCACCCCAGACCCAATAAGGCCCAAGGCCCACGTCCCCAGAGCTTACCACGCTGAGCTGCTTGAAGACCTGGGAAGAGAGAGATACGGTGAGAGCTGGGGGAGGCTCACCTGCCTGGCCCAGGCTAGACGGACGGGGCAGGTAGTGGGGTGGGCCCTGGGGCTTGGACCATGACTCTATGGCTACCTCACCAGCCCCTCCCAGAATGAAAATATTTATGTGAGGTCAAGAAACAGCTTTTATTGGAACCTATTCAGCATACACTCAGTAATTAGTTCCCCTCCCTCAGCTGTGCTCAGCACTCCTGGGCCCGAGGAGCAGGGCTTGGGGTTCAGCTTGGGCCCAGGCCAATCCTCCTCCAGGCTTTAGAATCCCCAACTCCTGCCCCCGCCGCTGAGTCAGGGGGACAGCCTGTGTGTGTGCAGAGCATTAGCTTAATTGCCCCCTAAGCCGTGGAGGCCTAAAAGGAAGGATTAGAGGCCTGCGTCATGTCTAAGTCGGGGAGGGCCCCAAGAAATTGAGACCTCACCCCTGTTCTAAGGACTCAAATTCCCGCACCTTCCCAGAAACCGCCAGAGGTCCTCCCAAAGGGTCCCTGCCCTGCCTTGTCCCCTTCATGGGCACACACAAATACACCTGTGAAACATCTGGGCCAGGAGAGCCAAGATAGGACGGAGGTAAAGAAAGGGAGACTGACGCCAGGGGGCCCAGAATTTGCCTGAGGTTGCTCTGTAAACAGAGTCAGGCAGGGCACAGGGTACGCACACAGGCAGCGCCACACACAGACACACAGGCAGCTGTGGATGGTCCCTGCACACACAAACGGTGACCCAGCCCGAGACAATCCCACCCGTTTTGACACAGGTGGCCCCATATACCGCTCCACAGGCAGACTGGTGCCCCGCAGGCAGGCTCCCCGCTGCGGACCAAGCTGGGGGGGCTTCTGGGGCAGAGGTGGCCCCTGCACCCTTGTCATAGCACTCTCCTCCCTCACGCAGGTGGCTTACCCTCTGTGAGGACCACCACTCCCAGGATGAGCAGCCCTGGTCCCCAGCTCTGTTTCATGCTGCTGCACTCAGCCGCCTGTGCTCTGGTTCTGAGAGGCCACCTGGGTCTCCCGGCTCCACCTCTGCTCCACCCCCAGTTGGCCAGGAGTCAGGTGTCATTGCTTTCCTGGGCTGGCAGGGAGCCAGCAGCTCCTAGCTCTGGGGCTGTGGCTATGTGACCCTGAATTGGTCTCTACCCATCTCTGGGCTTCAGCCATGGAGCCAGAGTTCCCCTACTTACTACTTGAGTGACCTTGGAGAGTTAACCTATCTGTGTCTCACCTAGAAAATTCAGAGTTGCTGCAAATGTAAAAATGCTTAGACTACAGCCTGGCATACAGCAAACTCACTCCCAGCCTGGAACCATCATCCTGGAACTGTTCCCACCTTTCATTTTCGGCTCCCTGCCATTCTCCCAGGCCAGGGCCAAGTGGGTTTCACATACCTTCTCCCCGTGGCCGTGCCAGAGGCAGTGTGTGCAAGGCTGGGCGTTGAGGGGTGGGCCTTGGCAAACCCCAGTGCCTCTCTGGGCCTGCTGCCTTCCCAAGAAACAGTTACAGTGGTGCCCACCTTTCTTGCAGGTGTTGGAAGCCTTTCAGTCAGGTGGGAAGAAAACTCAGGGTGCTTCCTTCTTCTCTTCCTGACTCCAAACTCAGGCCAACCCAGACTGTTCATGACCCCTGACCCCAGCACGAGGCAGCTGTGGGTAGGGTTAGAGCACAGTAGCTGGAGCCAGAGGGCCCAAGTGGATTCATATCCTGAGAGCTTCCTGACCCCTGGCCTCAGCTGTGTGATCTTAGGCAATTTGCTTAGCCTCTCTGTATCTTAGTTTCCTCATCAAGATACTTACCTTATAAATGGCTATAAGGACTAAATGAATTAACACGCGTTTTCTTTTTTCCTTTTGGAGATAGGGTCTCACTCTGTCGCCAGGCTGGAGTGCAGTGGAGTCATCATAGCTCACAGCAACCTCAAACTTCTGGGCTTAAGCAGTCCTCCTGCCTCAGCGTCCCCAGTAGCTGGGACTACAGGCGTGCGCGACGCCCGACTAATCTTTCTATTTTTAGTAGAGATGAGGTTTTCCTCTTGCTCAGGCTGGTCTTGAACTCCTGAGCTCAAGCGATCTTCCTGCCTCAGCCTCCCAGAATAGTAGGATTACAGCATGAGCCACCAAACCCAGCCTAACACAGGTTCTTAAACAGTGCTTGGCATGTGGGCAAATGCTCAGTACATGTTAGGAAAAGAAAAAAAACAAAACACAACCTGGCCCTGGTCCTCCAGAGCTGCCAAGGCTGGCTTGGGATGGTAGGTAAAGCAGCTGGAAGGGTTAAGGTTAAACTGCAGGAAGAACTTCCCAGCAAGCATGTACAGAACCATAAGGGCAGCTTGACCTCCCAGGAGAGGAAGGAGGCCTGGCTCCTGTGGGAAGCAGGAACAAGCTACCGGCCTGTTTCCTGGGGTAGGGGCTAATGGGTGTAGAGCCTTGCTGGCTCTACACCAGAGATGGGACTAACCATAAACCACCCTTCCCAGCAGGCCTTCTAACTCTCCCTCTGACTCACATCCTTCCAGTTCCAGAGAAGGCAAACACTTGGGGAGGCCCGACACCAGGATCCCTGGCAGACAGATGGCTCAGACTTGGCCAATTTATTTAAGGAATTTTATTGCTCAGAACCTTCCCTCCCTGGGCAATGGCAGCAGCTTTGGAAATCAGCCCTTGAGGACAGAACCAGAGGCACTGGGTAGAAAAAAAGAGTGAGAGCGTGGCATACTTGGTCCATTGTCTTGTGTTTGGGTATGGCAATGGGGAGGGTGGGGTGGGGTGTATCTAGAAGGCCTTCTAGGGACCCAGGTATGTCCCCCTTGGGCAAGGCTTGCATGACAAAGCAAAGCAGACAAGGTCAGCCTGGCTTGGGGTGAGGGCTCAGTGCCCCTTAACCTTGTCCTGGGGTTTCTGGACCCCCCAGAAACTTAGCAACATCAGGCCCACATTGATGGCATAGGTGGTGATGCAAACGACGCAGAAATCATAAAGCACGAAGAACAGGATCCAGGCCAGGTAGACAGAACCAGCCAGAGACACCAAGGAACTCAACACCAGCAGGACAGAGGCCCAGCGTCCCCGTAGGCAACCTGCAAGGCAGAAAAGGGTAAGGCATGGGCTTCAGGGACTGGCCACCTCTGAAATACTGCTCTGACTTCACGGTGCCACCCAGACAGCAGGAGCTGCTGAGGAAAGTCTCTGAAACAAGAGGCTTCGCCAGGCCCCTCCAAGACCTTGGTTCCCCTGTCCGTTCAGTGATCCCTGGGACCGAATAGGGAATTTTCCTGTTGAGCTCTACATGAGATGAAAGACAGGTCATCCTTGGATTCTCTTCAAAAAGGAATTTCTGAGTCTTTTCCACAAAACTGGGGTCCTAGGGTGTCTTTAAGGGCCCTTCAGCCTCTGACAGTATCTAAACCAACTGAAAGACTGTTAGTCTCCCCACCCCCAGGATGGTCGGTGATAAGCAACTAGCCGGCTGGCAGCTGGCTGGGCCACCAAGGCTGCACGGGGTGGGGCCACTTACCTAGCAGCAGCTGTAGTGTGTAGAAGAGGCAGCCATATATGCTGTTGGATTGATTGAGGATGCTGTCCTGTCCCAGCACGTGCTCTACCAGCCCAAAGCCCCGGCCCCACCTGGGGGTGGTTGTGGTAGGGACCCAGGTTAGGAGTGGCAACCTAGTGCCCTGGACCCAATCCTGGAAAGGTGACTTCCAGGAGGCCACCTGGGCTTCCCCTAGTCCCATTCCCCTCTCCCCCGAATCCAAGGGTCGATGACCTGGTGCCTAGCACCTTTGGCCACGTCAGCTTTCCATGTCACTGCCCTATTGTCCCCAGTCCTCAGTCTAAGCCTGGCCATGGCTCCTCCATAGACCCCTCTTTTCATCCTAGGCCTTCTATAATTCTTAAAGATGGCGAGGCTGGGTTGACCCCATTTTACAGAGTTTCTAGAGCCTGGGAACCCAGAGGAGATTCTCTTTGCCCTAGAGATGCACAGATCTCCAGCTCCCTAGCCACCCACTCTCCTCTGTATTCCATCCCCGATAACCCCTGGCCTTCAAGCACAGCCAGGCCTAGCCACCTTGTCCCCAGGCAGTCATCGCCAGCCCTCGGGTGCCATCCTAAGACCACCATCAGTCCCTACGTGCTACCCTACCTCCCTCTTTTTTCCAATCACCGTTATTCATTGGCATCGGATCCACCTGCGATTCCCTAGAATAACACCAGTCCCCAGCACTGTCTGACCCCATTCCCTGCACGCCTATCTGCAACACCAGTGTCTCTGAGTTGCCCAGCTCATATGCAACACCCCCTGGAGCAGCCCGGCCCCCAAGTGTCGGTGCCCCGGGCACCCCAATTTCACACTCTAGAATCATCTAGCAACCTGGCCTCCAAGCACATCTGGTTCCCCGAGGCCCCGTGCCTTTCATTCCCGCGCGCACCTGGAGGAGAAGACGCGCGAACAGCTGATGGCTGTGCCCACGTCGCAGAGCGCGCGGTAATCTGGGTCCCGGGCGCGCGCCGCTTTCACGTGCAGCGCGTAGAGAGAGAGCACTAAGCCTGCCAGGCAGAGCGCGAGCCGCACCCATCCGGGGCTCCCCCAGGTGGTGCCCATATCTGCAGGTCCCGCCCGAGGCGCCAGCGAGGAGAGCCCCAGCCACGGAGCAGGGGCGGGACAGGATACGGCCACAGCCCCCTGCCCCTGCGGCTGGGGCGATTGGTTCGCCAGGTCTGCTACTCCGTGGTCCAATTGGTTGTCCTAGGACTCAACAGGCGTGATTGCGAGACGGGAAAACAACGAGGAACGCCGGGACTGGTAAAGCGTCGAGGGAAGGTGGTGATCGCCGGCAAAGTGGCCGCCGGACATGACGGGAGTTGTAGTCGCCGCGGCTGCAAGGCAGCAAGGGAAATGGAGTCTCCGGAGTTTTAAAAATGCTGTTAATGTGGGTGGCAGTATTTCACGCTTACTCTATACAGGCTAAGCTCAATGCTAAGCATTGGAACATCCAAGACCTAGAGACCAGCGGACCGAGGGTCAGGGAGCAAGCATCTCTGAAATTATTTCACACACCATTGAGGTTAAAACCTCCTGTCCTCCCAGGTGGCTCAGCCCTTCCCTCCTGCCTCACCAGTGCTTCCTGCCAGCGGTCTTCCTCTTCCTTCTCTCCCTTAAATTCCCAGCGCTATTGCCTTGGCCACACCCTTGACAGTATCCCAGCGTTTCTACCATGCGGTACCCGCTTGGCAAAACCCGAGCCTGGATCCACTCAACAGCCATCCTTCCTGTCCAGGCCTCCTGTGGGCCAGCTGAGCGCTTTCCTTCACAGACATCCCACCTGCTGATGACCTGTCTCTTCTACACCTTCAACCTCTCCATCCTTGCCATCTCCTTCACCAAGAGGTCCTTCGTCAGAGTTCAAGGCTGAAGTGAGCTATAATCGTGCCACTACACTCCAGCCTGGGTGGCAGTCAGAGGGAAACCTTGTCTCAAAAAAAAAAAAAAAAAAGTTCCTTCATCAGCTCCCTCCACCATTCCTCTATTGTCCCATCTTCCCCTTCACAGTCAAGTTTTTGGAAAGATTTTACACTCTTAGCCTCTGCTTCCTTACTTATTCCTTGCTGCCCATAAAATAGCTCCTGCCCCCAGCACTCCCCTGACACCTAGTGGCTGGTATCACCAGAATGCTAAACCCAGTGGTTATTTTTCAGATCTTATCTTACTTAACCTCCCAACAGTATCAGTCACTGTTTTGCACTCCCTCCTGGGAACTCTCTTCCTCTGGCTTCTGTGATATTTCACTCTCTTGTCTGCCCTCCCTCCTCTCTGGCTGCTCCTACTCAGATCTACTGTTTTCTTCCAGAGAGTATTGTAGAAAGAATAATAGTCTCCCAAGATGTCCATGTCCTAATCCCTGGAACCTGTGACTATGTTAGGTGACATAGCAAAAGGAATTAAGGTTGCCAAAGGAATAAAGTTTGTTCTGCTGATTTTAAAACAGGGAGATCATATTGGATTAGCTCCCGTGTAATCACAAGGGCCCTTAAAAGTAAAAGAGGGTGGCAGGAGAGAGTCAGGGAGATGTGAGCACAGAAGAGACACAGAGAGCTACAATGTTGCTGGCTTTGAAGATGGAGGAATGGAGTCCTGAGCTAATAAATGGAAGTGGCCTCTAGGAGCAGGAAAGGACAAAGAAATAGATTCTCCCCTAGAGTGAAAAGAAGGGAACCATCTACATCTTGATTTTAGCCCAGTGAGACCCTGTCAGACTTCTAAGCTACAGAACTATAAGATAAACTTGTGGTGTTTTGCTCTTTCTCCACTTGTGGAGACTAACCTGTTTCCTCTCTCTGGAATGTATTTTCACTTTGGGTAGCTTCCTTCTTTACTTTCACTTTGTATAGTTTCTTTCTTTTGTGTAATAAACTGTGTGGCAAAAAAAAAAAAATTGTGGTGTTTTAAGCCACTAAATTTGTGGTAATATGTTACAGCAGCAATTGGAAACTAATACAGGAGACTAGGATTTTGGCCTGTTTCTCATCTCTGTCTGCAGTCTCCTGGGGTGTTCCTATTACTATTGCTGGCTTCTTCTTGAAGAAGTGATCTAAGAGGGAGCAAGATGGAAGTGACAGCCTGAGCAAGAGCAAGACCCCATCTCTACTAAAACTAGAAAAAATTAGCAGGGCGTGGTGGCACACAGCTGTAGTCCCAGCTACTCTGGAGGCTGAAGCAGGAGGATCGCTTGAGCCCAGGAGTTTCAGGTTGCTGTGAGCTATGATGACATCATGGCACTCTAGCCTGGGCAACAGGGACCCTGTCACAAAAAAAAAAAAAAAAAAAAAAGGATGGAAGTCACTACATCTTTATGACTTAGCCTCAGAAGTCACACACTGTCATTTCTGCATTATCCTATTACATCAATTCTGCCCTATTCAGTATGGGAAGAGACTTCACAATGGTATGGATACCAGGAGGTGGGAATCATTGAAGATTTATTGTTGTTCAAATCAACACCAAATTATGGCTTCACTATGATCTCACCACTGTGCTCCAGGGTGGGCGACAGAGCAAGACCCTGCCTCAAAAATATACATATATATATTATGGCTTAAAACAGTAACAATCATTTTATTTCCTCATGTAGTTTTTATGGGTTAGGAATTTGGGAAGAGAATTTTGGCTGGGCAATTCTGGCTCATGCAATTGCAATCAGATGGTGACTGACTGCAATTGTTAAATCTGTAACAATGAGAGGCTGAAGCAGCTGAATGATAACCGAGCATCTCTCTCTCTCTTCGTGTAGTCTCAGGACCTATCCATGTAGTCTCTCTGCATGGACTAGTTTGGGCTTCCTCACAGCATGGCAGCCTTGGCGTTAAGCTTCCAAAATGGTCCTCAGTTATTTCCACTTCCTGGTATTTATAACATTGTGTAGTCTCTTCCCACACTGAATGGGGCTGAACTGACCCAATAAGATAATTACAAAAGTATATAACTTTTAAGACTAAATAATAAAGATACTGTGGCTTCCATCTTGCTCCCTCTTAGATACTCATTCTACAGGAAACCAGCTGCCATGTTAGAAAGGCACTCAAGTAGCCCTAGGGAGAGGTCTACTTAGTGCGGAGCTAACGCCTCTTGCCAACAACCGGCATTGGCTTGCTGGGCATGTGAGAGATCTACCTTGGAGGTGGATTCTCCAGCAGCAGTCAAGCCTTCAGGTGACTGTAGCGTTGGCCAACATCTTGCCTGCACCTCATGAGAGACCCTGAAGCAAAACCACCCAGCTAAGCTGCTC
>CM052448.1:31108865-31120644 GCA_028533085.1 Varecia variegata | reverse complement strand
GGTGAACAGGGAGGCCCGTGTGGCTGGAGCAGAGTGAATGTGGGGGGTGAGGGCAGAGAGAAAGAAGAGGCAACACGTCTTTTAATCTTTCTAGGCCTCAGTTCTTGCATCCGTAAAATGAAGAAAATAATATTACCTACCTCAGAGGGCTGTTACAAAGATTAAATTAATGCATATAAAGCCATCAGTAGAGTGCCCCACCTACATACACAGTATTCCGACAGGGGGCTCGTGAGGTGCGTGTCCAGCCACCGCCGCCGGGGGCAGCAGCGAGTTTGGGCCGAGCGCTAGCCAAGTGCGCAGGGTCAACTGGGGTGAGCGGTTTGCCAGACGCCTCCCGCCTCTGTGGCGGCCACAGCTGCCTCTTCCCGCGGCTCCTGTCCACGCTGCGGCCACGTGAGCGCCCAGTTCTGATGCACACGAGCACTCCGAGTCCTTTGCTGCTTTGCGCAAGCTGTCCTCCCCACCAGGAGCACCCTTCCCTCTCCCTTCTTCCACCGGGTCCAGCTGTGCCTGCCTCCGGGGCAAGTGGCCTCCTTGGCTGGACTCCAGGATATTGCCAGGATGCTGCAAAGAAGGGGTGGGAACCGTATGGGGGTGAGGAGCAAAGAGGAGGCCCAGAGACTCAGGGAGCCCCTTTCCCATGGTCTCTTCCCCCAGGTCCTCGGGCGGTCCAGCCATGGTGAGCAGTGCGACCTCCAAAGATGTCGCCTGCTTCACTTCACACTTTTTTTAATTAAAAAATTTTAAAAAAGAAAAAATTTTAAAAATATTTAGAAAATATATAACCTCAGTAAAGAAAAATCCAATCAGTATAAACACACACACACTGAAAAAGTGTCTCTCCCATCATCTCTTGCCTGGATAAAGTAATTATCTTCTCACAGGTCTCTCTGCCTTTGGTCTCACCTATCCCCACCCTCCCAATCACTACAGCCAGAAGGTTCTAAGGATCAGAGCCCATGAGTTAAAACCCTTTAGTAGTTCCTAACTACCTCAGGACAAATGCACACTTCCTACCCTCCAATGAGCTGCTGGCCATCCCTTTTTTTTTCTTTTTTCTTTGAGACAGTCTCACTCTGCTGCCCAGGCTAGAGTGCTGTGGCGTCAGCCTAGCTCACAGCAACCTCAAACTCCTGAGCTCAAGTGATCCTACTGCCTCAGCCTCCTGAGTAGCTGGGACTACAGGCATGCGCCACCATGCCCAGCTAATTTTTTCTATATATTTTTAGTTGTTCAGCTAATTGCTTTCTATTTTTAGTAAAGATGGGGTCTGTCTCTTGCTCAGGCTGGTCTCAAACTCCTGAGATCAAATGATCCACCCGCCTCAGTCTCCCAGAGTGCTAAGATTACAGGCGTGAGGCACCGCGCCCGGCCTGGCCATCCCTTTTAGCGCCTCTCCTTCCTAGATTCCATCATCCAGGCTGTCCTCTATCCTGTCACACCCTTCCCACCCTGGCTCCCTCACCTGGCCAAGTCCTACTCATCCACCTGTACCAATGTCCCAGTCCCTATCTGATGCTCCCTGTGAGGCCCTCATCATAGCTGATCACACTGAAACTGTCTTCCTGTCCAGGGCAGGGAAAGGTCTATTTATTTGACTGACCACCCAAACTCTTCTGGGGCAGAAAAGTCACCCAGTTAATGTGACTTGCATTCATCATACATATGAATGAATAATTATAATGATAATGCCTAACAATTATATAGTGCTAATTCTATGCCTAGCACTGTTCTAGGCACTTTTCCTATATAAATTCATGTAATCCACACAACTCCACGATTGATACATCCTCATTTTACCAATACAGAAATTAAAGCACTGAGCCGTTAAGTAACTTGCCCCAGGTATTAAGGGGCTGAGCTGGGGTTTAAACCAAGCAGTTTGGTTTCCCATAAATGCACCAAGAGCTGGAAGGAGGTCAGAATCTCAAAGAATCAGGTAGGGTTATGAACTGAGCGCTTTACATCTAAGGGTCTTCCCACCCTCTACGTTTTGCTCCCAGGGAGCCCATGTTATATAGTGCAGGAGATAGAAGCCCAGAGACACCACCGATGACTTCGGGAGCCCTGTGGAGGGAGCAGCGCTATTTACCTGGGGGTCATAGCTGGGAGGGGCGGGCGCCGGGGTTGCGAGTACTCAGTGCCAAACTACAACTCCCAGGAGGCATCGGGCGCCCACAGCCCGCGCGACGTCACGACGGCAGAGGGCGCAGGCGGCTCGGTTAGCCCGGCCGCTCGGCTGTTTGGGCCGTTCTGCTCGGACCCGGGACCTGACTCTGGCCCCGAGGTAAGTGGAGCAACCCGCGCGAACCCTGGCCGCGGAGGCTCCGCAGCGCACGTCCGCAGCCCACACCATTGCGTGGGAGCGCGCACGGGCGGGGGCTGGCATACCATATGGGGGGATCCGGGCCGAACCAAGTAACCCCTGCCCTCCCCAGAGGGAACTCGGAGACTCCTGGCCACATCTTCGATGTAGCCAGTCTTGGGGGGCACAGTGCTGTGTGTCGTACGTAGGCTAGCCAGGCTCCCGGCGCCCTGGGTCTGAAGGCGCTGGGTAGGGGTCAGCCCCGCCCCCTGAACGAGGGTGTCCAGGACCAGAGGGGGCTGGGGCGAGGTTTTCGGGCTGTATGGGTCCGAGGGTCTCCTCCTCCCCAGCGCCACCAGAGAGTGCCTCAGGTTGAAGAATAGAGGCTCCAGAAAGCAAGGTTGTCCAGGCTTGGCCCGTGTGTGTTTGGGAAGGTGGTTGAAGGGGAGGGCAGAGATTGCCCAGGTCTGTGGATACCGGTGCCCACGTGGAGAGGTGGTGCGGGTCATCTGGATTTGGATCCTTACAACTCTCCCCTCCCGCCCCGGTAGATGGGAGCTGCTCTCCGGGGGCTGAGCTTGTCAGCATCCTTGACGGGCCCTCGCCCCTGAAGTCAGAGAAGAGCCCCTGCCCCCCCACACTCCCTTTCCCCGTTCTGGCGTCACCTCCGTCCCTTGAGTTCTCAGCCCTAGCGGCCGCCCAGTCCGACAAAGGAGCAGGACAATGATACTGGCATCTGTGCTGGGGAGTGGCCCCCGGGGCGGGCCTCCACTTTGGGCCCTCCTGGGGTCTGCACTCTTGCTCCGGGCCCGCTCAACATCAGCCACTGATACACACCACGTGGAGATGGCACGGGAGCGCTCCAAGACTGTCACCTCCTTTTACAACCAGTCGGCCATCGATGTGGCAGCGGAGAAGGTATACAGCTAGGGCAGCGAGCCCAGGGTCAGGAGCTGGAGTGGGTATCCAGGGAAAGGGTGGAGCTGATGTGGGGTGTTGGAGGTCCAGTGCTCAGGGCCCATCTGCCTCTCTAGCCCTCAGTTCGCCTCACTCCGACCATGATGCTCTATTCCGGCCGCTCTCAGGACGGGAGCCACCTCCTGGTAAGGTTCCAGCCCTCTATTTTCCTCTTGGCTCCTGGAGCTTTGGGCCAGCCACTCAGGTCCCAGCCCTGCATTCCCTCCTTTTTCTTCTAGAAAAGTGCCCGGTACCTGCAGCAAGAGCTACCAGTAAGGATTGCTCACCGAATCAAGGGCTTCCGCTGCCTTCCTTTCATCATTGGCTGCAACCCTACCATACTGCACGTGGTAAGGTAGAAAGGACCTTAGATCAGTGTACTCACTTCCCAAGGGGCATATGGGGAGTCTGGGGCCCATAGTAGTAGAGCCTGGCTGGCCTAAAGGTATCAGGGCCATACAGGATTCGGCCCTCAGCCTTCAGAGGCTAAAGCTGCATATTCGTGGAGGCTGGAAACGGCACAGTGGGGGTTTGAACCACATGAATTGGTTTAGGTGGGTAGTCAAGGGTGGCTGTTTTTCACCCAGTGCTGGTGGCAGCCCCATGAATTCCCACTCCTCTTCCTTGCAGCATGAGCTGTACATCCGTGCCTTCCAGAAGCTGACAGACTTCCCTCCGGTGAGGGCTGGGCCAGAGCAGGGTGAGGGGCTGAGGAGGTTAGTGTTGGGCCACCTGTGCTCATGACTCTGTGACCTGCAGATCAAGGACCAGGCAGAAGAGGCCCAATACTGCCAGCTGGTGCGACAGCTGCTGGATGACCACAAGGATGTGGTGACCCTCTTAGCTGAGGGCCTGCGTGAGAGCCGGAAGCACATAGAGGTCCGGTCAGCAGAGGAGGGGGCCAGGCTTGTTGAGGGGGCTGGGAAGGGGGACAGGGTTCTGAAGCCCCACTCTTTACAGGATGAAAAGCTTGTCCGATACTTCTTGGACAAGACGCTGACTTCCAGGCTTGGGATCCGCATGTTGGCCACCCATCATCTGGCGTTGCATGAGGACAAGGTAGGCTTTGGGGATATAGTAAGTGGGACAGAGACTGAGCTGGGGATCTGGGCCAAGGGCCTGGGGCAGAGGCTTTGGGGCTGCTGCCTTCGGGCAGTTCAGAAGTTGCAAGCATTTGGTGGCTGAGGTGGGGGCGGAGGTGTTACTAGTCCTGAGCTTCTTTCTTCTGCCAGCCCGACTTTGTTGGCATCATCTGCACTCGTCTCTCACCAAAGAAGATTATTGAAAAGTGGGTGGACTTTGCCAGGTGAGGCTAGAATGGCTAAGGGGACAGATGTCTAGGGGCAGGGACAGCTTGAATCTGAGCCCTTGCCTGGGGCAGGGCTTTTCAACCTTGACATTACTGACATTTTGAGCCAGATAATTCTTTGTAGTGGGGGGCTGTCCCACACATGTTAGGATGTTTAGCAGGATCTCTGGCTTCTATTCATTTGTTGCCTATCATACCTCTAGTTGTGACCAGCAAAAACATCTCTGTACATAGCCAAATGTTCCTTATAGGGGCATAATTGCCTCCAATTGAGAACCACTGGTCTAGGGGAACCTGTCTGAACTCTTGCTCCTATCCACAGACGCCTGTGTGAGCACAAATACGGCAATGCCCCCCGTGTCCGCATCAACGGTCACGTGGCTGCCCGCTTCCCTTTCATCCCGATGCCGCTGGACTACATCCTGCCTGAGCTGCTCAAGAATGCCATGAGGTGGGCCGGCTGGACATGCTGCGTTGGGGGAAGACAGGAACTGGTGTGCCACCACCTACTGGTCTTTCTCCCCACACAGAGCCACAATGGAGAGTCACTTAGACACTCCCTACAACGTCCCAGATGTGGTCATCACTATAGCCAACAATGATATTGATCTCGTCATCAGGTTTGCCCAGAGTGGGAGTTGGACTGGGGTGGATGGGGGTTCTTGGTGCTGTTTCTGACTTGCTGTAGGACCCCTAAGCCAGTACCTGCCCCACTCTGGGGCTAGGTCCCTGGTCAAACAGGATTTTCTGAGATTGCCAGAAGCTGGGTATTAATGGATCTGGGGCCACCTGCAGGCCTCAGGGCCCTGCTTCTGCCAGCACTTGAGGGGCCTGGAGGTGGGAAACAGAAGTAACCAGTCTAAGATCTGGGCCAAGAGTAAATGTCAAATCCTGTGAGAAGGTATAAGTAGTCAGGTCCCCCTGCCCCCCAAGGCAGAGGTGGAGATGGAGAAATGTGGCTCATACAAACAAAGCCCAAAGGTCTAGGTGGACCACATTCCACCTTTGAATGGAAGGGACAGGAAGGCAGACTTAGAACTGTCTGCCTGGAAGGTAGTGAGCCCCCCATCAGAGCTTAGCAGGCCCATGTTGTTGACATCTTGCCAGGATTTCAGATCGAGGTGGAGGAATTGCTCACAAAGACCTGGATCGGGTCATGGACTACCACTTCACTACAGCCGAAGCCAGCACCCAGGACCCCCGGATCAGCCCCCTCTTCGGCCACCTGGACATGCACAGTGGTGGCCAGTCAGGACCCATGCACGGGTGAGGCCCCAGCTGGCCAGGATGGAGGGGTGGGGAGCCCCAGGATACTCAAGCCTCTGAAGCCCCCTGTCCTGTCCCCCTACCCACTCCCAGCTTTGGCTTCGGGTTGCCCACATCACGGGCCTACGCGGAGTACCTCGGTGGCTCCCTACAGCTGCAGTCCCTGCAGGGCATTGGCACAGACGTCTACCTGCGGCTCCGCCACATTGATGGTCGGGAGGAAAGCTTCCGAATCTGACCCCACAGCCCTTAGCCTGCTCGCCTGCCCAGTCTGGGCCACACTCCCTGCCAGGACCTTCCTTGTCAGGCAGGGTACAGTCTGCTCCACACACTGCTGCATCTTGGGTCTCAGGGCCCCAGATGGACTTACATGGAGCTGGGCACTGCTCCTCCTCAATAGGGTCCACTGCTTCCTTGCCTCCAGGCCTTGGAGGGGAGGGAGTGGGGACCCCTGAGGCCTCCAGCACCAGTTCCGCCATTCTCGTTTCTGGGGAACCCCCACTTTGACCTGTTGTTTGTTATTAAAGTTCACATTTTGAATGCCCTCTTGGGCCCTGTGTGTGGAGGGCAGATAAGCTTTTGTTTCTGTCTCCATTCAGGTCCCTGGTCCCTGGGTTTAAATAGTTCATGTCCCACTCTCTTAACTGTCCCGACAGCCTGGCAGACCAGGAGTAGAATTAGCCCTAAGTCTTTTGTATGTTTGATTTGGTGGGAGTAGGAGTGACTTTGGCAGCTTATGCAAAGGCCTTTCATTCATCTAACAAATGTTTCTGGGTCCCAGACAATATTGAAAGGTCAAGTTGACCCAGCTGCAGGCCTTAATTCTGACTCTTCCCTTCCTGGCAGTCACAGTTTCTAGAGGGAAAACCAGACTGGGCAACCTCCTGAGCCACCTCAGTAAGGTTAAAAATACTATATCTGCTGCTGCTGCCGAGGAAAAGAACATGTAAGGTTGTCCTGGCAGGCCCCAGCAGGGACTGGGTGCCCCACCACAGAGAGAGGTGGGGCCCAGGTAGGGAGGGCCAGGGACTTAGGTGAAAGGAAAGGGCTCCAGATAGCAGGTAGGCTCAAGGTTAGACTTGAAGCAGAACTTCCTGTGAGAAGCAGAACTCCAGATAAAGTCTTAGGTGGGAACACTACCCACTTTGCCAGGGAAGAAGAAAGGCCTGTCAGCCGTGTGGAACCTTCCGCATTTGGGCCACATGTGGCCTTCTGGATCCTTGCGTGTGGCCTTTCACTGAATCCAAATTTCACAGAACAAATCATTTGTTCTGTGAAGTTTGGATTCGGTCAAGGAGCCGTACTTGGGGATCTGGAGGGCCACATGTGGCCTTGAGGCTGCAGGTTCCCCACCCCTTCTAGAGGCCAAATGACAGGTGGTGGGAAACCACAATGACTTGGCAGGCTGAAAATCCTGCTGGCTGCAGGGCAGGGAAATGAGGCTGGAGAGGGGCAGCGGTCAGGGGTAAGGACCTTGAAACGTGAGCTTTATCCTGAGTCAGTAGGGATCCGTGGATGGGTTTTAAGCTAAGAAGGGATGTTTCAGGATGGATTCTCTAGAAGCAGACTGTGAGAGGATTTGTGTCCATGTGATTCGTTAACAACATGCTCCCAGAAGGGTGTAGGAAAAGGAAGAAGAGGAACCCAAGCAAGGATCTCAGACAGAAATCCAGAACCAGTCAATTATGCCTCAGAGTTGGAGGCTAGAGAGGTAAACTCCACAGTCACTGATTAGTTCCTCCATGTGACAATCATTGGTAAAAGTCAGTGTTGGGAAGGCAAAACAGCTCTCTTAGCCTGACGGCAGTTCTTCAAAGAAGAGCCTCTGGGACTGGCCTTTGAAAGCACATCAAAGGTAATCTGGCACAAAGAAACAACAAAAAGAAATCCTGGAGGTCTGGGTGGAGCACCTACATTGTGCTAGGAGGAACCCGCAGATTTGTACATTGGAAGCATCGTTGGTGGCCAGTGGATTAAAGGGAGAATAGTGAGGAGGCTGATGTGGTGACCCTGATCAGGGATATATAAGCCCTAGGCTAATCCTTAACTAGAAAGGACCTCATCATTATTTGAAGATGTCAAGTGAAATCAAAAGTGAGGCACCAGGCCAGGTGGGGTGGCTCACACCTGTAATCCTAGCAGTCTGGGAGGTGGAGGCAGGAGGATTGCTTGAGTTCAGAAGTTCAAGACCAGCCTGAGCAAGAGTGAGACCCCATCTCTTCTAAGGATAGAAAAAGTTAGCCGGGCATGGTGGCGCATGCCTGTAGTCCCAACTACTCTGGCGGCTGAGGCAGGAGGATCACTTGAGCCCAGGAGTTTGCGGTTGCTGTGAGCTAGGCTGATGCCACGGCACTCTAGCCTGGGCAAGAAAGCAAGACTCTGTCTAAAAAAATAAAAAAAAAAAAAGGTGAGGCACCAGCACCCTGGGTAGCTGCAATAACAGTCTTGAAGATAGGGTGGTTGGAGTGGGAGAAGGCGTTAGAATTAGAATTTTAATTTTTTTTGTTTGACTTTTATTTCTTCTGTTTCTTATGTTGCCAGACACTTGGCATTCACTGTCTGCCCCCTCTCCCCCCACCCGCAACCTCCTTCAATTCCTCAAAGCCAAATTTACAGCACTTCCCACTGCCATCTCCCATGGATTCCTAATTTCAGATATTTCTTGACCTGTAACCTCTGAGCCCCATCCTCAGGCACTGAGCATTCCACCCTCTCTTAGAATTGTTTCTAAGCTCAGTAACCAAATTATTAATATAAATCAAACAAAATTGAGTACCTACCCTGTCTCACACTTTGCAATACACTTGTATATAGATAAGATAGTTTAACCTTTATATAGTTATATGGTTGATTTAGTTATACATGGTTTAGCCATTTACATAGATACACAGTTGTCCCTTGGTAACTGAGGGGGTATTGGTTCCAGGGCCTTCCACAGATACTCAGGTCCTGCAGTCGGCCCTGCAGAACAGCGGGTATGAAAAGCCACCCCTTTGTATCCGTGGGTTCTACATCCAGAGACTATTGTATTTTCATTCTCCGGTTGGATAAATCTGCAAATGTGGAACCCGTGGATACGGAGGGCCAGCTGTATATAGTTTAGCCATACACAGAGATATTTATATATTAAACTTAGCTCTCAGAGAAGCCACAAACTTGTACACACTACCCAGAGGAGGGTCAGACTCAAGATTCCTCACTCACTGTCAAGACGCTCTTCACTGTATCCACTGCCTTTGGCTAGTTTTCTGTTCAGGAGACGTGTGGTTTTGGGGGCCTGCTCCTTCCCTTAGAAAGTCTTTATTCTGTGAAGATGATTCTGCTTTCCCCACCCCAACTGTGTCTTTTTCCAACCCTGAACAAGGGAAGCAGTTTCTTCAGCCTTCAAAACCGGGGTGACCAGTGTTAGACTGGCGCGAGTGAGTAGCGCGGGGGGTGTTAATTCTAGGCTCCCAATCCTGACGTCAGGCAACCGGGGAGGCCGCTCCGGCTGCGCCCCGTTCAAGTGGGGCGGAGCGCGGGAAAACAAGCACATCTAGGCTTCCTCAGGCATCAGGGCCTTTACAAACATTGAGCTGAGGCGCCACTTCAGGAAAGTCTGTCTCCCGTCTTCAACCCCGGGGTGCAGCCACATTTCCACACACAAAACCAGGGACTCCAGGTCTTCGCCACTGTGAATCGCCCCCTCGAGGCGGCGCTGGGAGACGGCCGCACAAGCCAATAAGCTCCCGCCACGTCACAGACCCCGCCCTCCCGCCCCCCGCGCTGCTGACCCGGAGCTGAAAGAGCTGTGTGGCGCCAGACTGCGGCGTCACTTCCACCACCGCGATGGCGGCACAGGGGTCTGCGGCGGCGGTTGCGGCGGCGACTACAGGGGTCGCGGGGGAGGGCGAGCCCGGGCCCGGGGAGAATGCGGCGGTCGAGGGGACCGCCCCGTCCCCGGGTCGCGTCTCTCCGCCAACCCCGGCGCGCGGCGAGCCGGAAGTCACGGTGGAGATCGGAGAAACGTACCTGTGCCGGCGGCCGGACAGCACCTGGCGTGAGGGCGGGGCCCAAGGCCAGGGGGCGGAGCGGGGTGGGCAGGTTGTCCACGAGGTCGAGAGCTGGGGGCTGGGAGCCATGGGGGGCGGGGCTTGAGGAAAGAACGCGCAGTTGCGGGCTCTGTAGACCTGCCGAGTTCAGCGCGGCTATTACCCTCGGGTTATTCCAGGCCCCGTCTACCAACCCACCAGTCAGGCGATCCTCGAATTCTTCTAAACGTTTACAGAGCTCCCATTCCACTTCCTTGTCCAGTCTTAGGCTTCATTTCATTTTCTTGGTAACCCTGCCTCCCAACTGGTCTCTTTTGTGCCTTCCTCTTCCATTGGTCTCCTGTGGCCACCAGCAGAGAAGACCTGCCAGAACACAACAAGTTTCCCCTTCCTTTACATTCCATTGCCTTCCCTCATCTTCAGAATAAACCCCAGACTCCTTAGAATGGTGTTCATTTTTGTGACCGCTCTAGTTCTTAGCCACCCCTTAGCAAAGGCTATTGCCAGACCACCGAACACCGTAAAGACCACGTGCCTTTTTTACTACCAGTGACCTCTGCTGGAAATGTGTTTTCTTCCCTTTATCCTTGATCACCTGGCTAGCTTTTACTTACCGTTTCATATCCTCTGTGATGCCATTCTTGACCCCCTTCAGGCAAAGTGATTTGTTCCCTTATGTGTGTTCCTGCAACATTTTTTTCATACCTCAGCCATAGTTTTTGTAACATGATGTTGTAATTTTCTGTGTCTTCCCCTATCATACTGGGAACTTCTGGAGGGCAAGACTTCTTGTGATTCATTGCTGTGTTCTCTGTACTTAGCAACAACATTGCATAGGGCCAGACACGCAGTGGTTGCCTTACTCATTTATTGAATGATCTACTAATTGTCAGGCACTGTGCTAAAAATTTTGGAGGCGTTAACTCACTCTCTGAGATAGGCACTATTCTTATTTTACACAGGAAGGGACTGAGGCTCAGAAAGTCAAAATAACTTGGTCAATTACATATAGCTAGGAAGTGGGGAGCTAGAACTATATATAAACTCAAGCTGTCTTAATTCAGAGCTAGCTCTCCTGACCTCTGAATATATGACTGACTGAGTGTATGTAGTAAAATGAGCATTGAATTTGGAGCCAGACTTAAACTCAGCTAAATATTAGGTCTTACCACTTTTTAAATCTGTGACCCTGGGTAAGCCTCAGTTTTTTCTCAGCCATAAAATAGGAATAACAGCCCCAACCTGGTCCACCTCACAGGGTTGTGGCAGTGATTGAGTAGAATGGCAGATGTGAACAGGTGAGGTTAGCTTAGGTGTGGCCCCGGAATCTGGAAACTGCTCCTCAGTGTGCAAGATTCCTATAATTCCAGCCTTACCTTCCTTTCTGATGATCCTGTCCTTTTTGTCTTCACAGATTCTGCTGAAGTGATCCAGTCTCGAGTGAATGACCAGGAGGGCCGAGAGGAGTTCTACGTACACTATGTGGGCTGTGAGTGGCTTGGTGCATTTGGGCCGGGGTTGGGGGGAGAGAGGTGGCAGGGCAGTACCCTCATGGCCCATCCTCACAGTTAACCGGCGACTGGATGAGTGGGTAGACAAGAACCGACTGGCGCTGACCAAGACAGTGAAGGATGCTGTGCAGAAGAACTCAGAGAAGTACCTGAGCGAGCTGGCTGAGCAGCCTGAGCGCAAGATCACTCGCAACCAAAAACGCAAGCATGACGAGATCAACCACGTGCAGAAGGTCCGCATCCCTTCCTTTCCCCAGGGCCCAGGAGGCCCAGCTGCCTCCGCCATCTCCCTTGGGCCTCTTGGGCCCCACTGCCAAAACCACAGCAACTCCAATTTTTTTTTTTTTTTTTTTTGAGACAGAGTCTCGCTTTGTTGCCCGGGCTAGAGTGAGTGCCT
>CM052448.1:31078490-31108765 GCA_028533085.1 Varecia variegata | reverse complement strand
TGGGACTACAGGCATGCGCCACCATGCCCGGCTAATTTTTTCTATATATTTTTAGTTGGCCAGATAATTTCTTTCTATTTTTAGTAGAGACGGGGTCTCGCTCTTGCTCAGGCTGGTCTCGAACTCCTGAGCTCAAACGATCCGCCCGCCTCGGCCTCCCAAGTGCTAGGATTACAGGCGTGAGCCACTGCGCCCGGCCCTGCAACTCCAATTTTTAAGTTCCCATAGTGTGTCAGGGACTTTACCCACCTCCTCTCATTTACTTTTCACAGGTAAGAAAATTAAGGCTCAGAGAGGGCGAGGGCTTGGATATTCTCATAGTGAGCAGATGGCACAGCTGGGACTGGAACTTGGGCCTCTTGCACTGGTAGCCTCTTTTGTCTCCTATTGGCTGTATCAATTGACAAAATGACTTGAAGTATAAGGGGAAGGAAGAGATTGAAAGATATTGGGCACTTCCTATTGCCAAGTACCGTGCTAAGTGCTGTACATATATATAAGCTCATCAAATGCTCCCTAACAATTGAGCAGCACAGGAATAATTATTTCTTTTTGTAGATGAGGAAGCAAGCTCAGGGAGGTTAAGTAACACACCCAAGGTCACACAGCTAGTAAAAGGGTAGGCTGGAATTAGAATAATGATGCCAAACATTTATTGGCCTGTGATCCAAAGTATTAGATTAAGTGTTTTAATACATGATCTCACTGACGTTCCACAGCAACCCTGTGAGGCAGGCGTTACTGTGCTCAGTGTACAGAGGAGGTACAGATAGGTTTAGAAAGCGAGTCAGGAGTTAGATCTACCAACTGATTGTCCTACTGAAGGGCCTGAGCCTTTAACTATGATTTTGGCTTTGTTTTTGTTTTCCAGTTTTTAAAAAAATTGATATATAATAGTTGTACATAATTTTAACCATGATTTTCTTTTTTTTGAGACAGAGTCTCGCTCTCTTGCCCGGACTAGAGTGAGTGCCTTGGCATCAGCCTAGCTCACAGCAACCTCAAACGCCTGGGCTTAAGCGATCCTACTGCCTCAGCCTCCTGGTAGCTGGGACTACAGGCATGTGCCACCATGCCCGGCTAATTTTTTCTATATGTATTTTAGTTGGCCAGATAATTTCTTTCTATTTTTAGTAGAGATGGGGTCTCGCTCTTGCTCAGGCTGGTCTCGAACTCCTGACCTCGAGCGATCCACCCGCCTCGGCCTCCCAGAGTGCTAGGATTACAGGCGTGAGCCACCGCGCCCGGCCTTAACCATGATTTTCATACATCCTAGAAACTCAGACCATTTATCTCCAAAACCTGCATGCTTTTAGCCAAACTAGGCTGCCCCTGAGGGGTTACTTTCCTCCCACTCCAAGCCTTAGCTTCTTGGTTATATAAAACAGGGAGTGCAAACCAGAATAGGGTTTATCGAGGTCTCAAGGCATTCAGGCATTTGTTTATTTTAACCATTGCGTTCATTCTTCTGACCTCATCCATTCAGTGGGTGTAACCAGCTTTTAAATTTTAAAAGTGGAAGAAAAAAATAGAATAATATAGAAAATATTAGAGTGCATTGCACTTTATTATTAAGAGTAAGTATTGTTTTGAGAAGCTTTTGTTTCACATACAAATACGTGTATGTATATACACAAACATGTCAACTGGTTTACAGTGCCAACTGCAGTTCTTACTGTGGGTAAGATTAAAAAAATTTGAAATACCCTAAACTAGAAAAACCACTCAGGATCTAAGGCAGCACTGTCCACTTGAACTTCCTGTAATAATGGAAATGTTCTATAGATATTCCATCCAGTACCGTAGCTACTAACCACATGTGGCTGTTGAGCACTTGAAATGTGTTCAGTGTGACTAAGAATTAAAGATTTTTAAATTGTAATTAAATGTAAATAGCTGTGACAAGTAGCTACTCTATTGGACAACACAAGTCTAAGATTCGATTAGTTCCCTGACTAGTTTGCACTGAAGAAAGATGGACTTCTAAGCTGGCAATCAGCAGGGTGGATGATAATGGCCACTGGTGATAAAATCAAAGAATAGATAATAAAACAATTAGCCAGTTAACAATCAGCAAATTTCTTCAGAGTCTAATGTTCAATTCTAAATAAATTGTAACATTGAAGAAAAGTAGTGTTTTTGTAGTTCTTTAATGCGTTTGCAGAAGAGGATTGTATTTTGTGAGAGCCAGAAAGGATGTTTTGACGAATTGTGTTAGGAGGAAAATCTTTTCTTCCCTTGTCTTTGCAGTAGTTAGGCTCGGAATTGGACAGACCAGGGGCCCATGCCTAACCCTGCTGAGTACCAGTTATGTGACCTCGGGCAAGTGACTTCATCTCTTTGTGCCTCAGTTTCCTCTTTTGTACAATGGGGATGAGCACTCTTGTTTGTTTAAGAGACTAATTGTGAGGACTAAATGAAATAATGTCTGTGGAGTGCATGGCACTTGAAATAAACGGCAGCTCACTGCTCCCCAAGGGCAAGTGACCTCACCTCTCCTTGTTGTTTACTATTCTGTAAAATTGAAATAAGAACACTCTATCTAAGGGTTACTGAAAGGGTTAAATGAGGCCACATAGGCAAAGTGCTTTGTGGAGCAGGGTTCTAGGTTAAAGCCTGGCTGCTTCTCCCTTCTCAGCTACAGGGCAAGGCGACAGTCTACTCTGGTGTAGGTCATAGGCCTTGGGTCCCTCCTCCATTGTCAGGCCATACCTGGTTCCTCCCACAGAGTCTGGCCCAGGAACAGGATGTGCTGTGAGTGTGATGTAACTTTTAGACTTAGCTTTCTACGGACTTGGAAAATAGGGGAAACCAGGTGGGAATAGTTGGAATTGTTGACCACTTGTCTCCTGACTTGGGAAGGAAGGAGTGTTTTCTGGACAGGAAGAATCTAGATAGGCCTCTTGGGGGGGCTGGGAAGAATGTTGGGCCTTGAAGGACAGGAAAGAGCACAATAAAAATAAAGACACATGATAGCCCACAAAGCCATGCTTTGTCATGGACTCACCTGACTCGTGCTCTGTGCCAGGTTGAGTAAGCATTTTCTAGTGGCAGTAAGAGAAGGAAGGGCATTCTCAAGGTGGAAGGAACTATTTGTACAAAACCATAAAGGCCAGGAAAAAAGGGATGTTGATAGCAGAGTGAGTTTGAGGGGGCCGAGACTGGAGGCAGGGAATCTAAGGAGGCCAAGTCAATTGTCCAGACCTGAGATGGGGCAGTGACTATTTGGAGTGAGAGAGGAGAATTCCAGAGAAGGACCAATTCCAGAGATGTTAAGGAAGTAGAGTTGACATCCACTGTATTAGGACTTGGCCACTGATTGAACGCCAGGCTGAGAGAGAGGGAGGAGTCTTAAGGGCAGGCCCAGCTATTGATCTTGGGCAGTTAGACCAAGGGTGATGTTCCTAGTGAGATGGGGTACCCAGGAGGAGGAACAGAGGTTTGCAGGGAGGAATGTTGAGATGATCTGGACATCTAGAGTCTGATGTTCCTGTGGGAGGGACCTCTGGGAGCAGTCCCATGGGCAGGTAACTACCTGGGTCTCGTGTTCAGAAAATACCCAGGTACACTGGGGAGTTAATGGGCCTGGAAGACAAGATCTATTTCATCTGAGTCTCACAACAACTTTGGCAGAGCTGGCTTGCCCCATTGTACAGCTAGCTGAAGCTTTTATCAATCCAAAGACCGGAACCTGATCCTAGCCCTGTTCATCTGGCAAAAGGTCCAAATTTGGGCATCAGGATGTCTGGGATATACGGATGGGTGGGCAGCTGGGAGAGGAGCTTGGATCAGCCAGCTTCAGAAGCAAGTGAAAGAAGTTAGCTATTATGTGGTTATCGTCATTCAGGGGATGAGGTCTGGAAGACAGCAGGGAAGCATTGTGGGTTCTGGGACAGGGGACGGATGGCCTGATCACTTCTCTTCACCCCTGTCCACATCTTTCCCAGACTTATGCGGAGATGGATCCCACAACAGCAGCCTTGGAGAAGGAACATGAGGCGGTAAGCAGGGTCAGGGGCCTGGCTGGAGGTGCTCCCTCCACTTTCCTTCCTTCTTTCCCCGCACTCAACCATGCGCTGTCCCCACTCCCCCACTACCTGCAGATCACCAAAGTGAAGTATGTGGACAAAATCCACATCGGGAACTACGAAATTGATGCCTGGTACTTCTCACCGTTCCCTGAAGACTACGGGAAACAGCCCAAGCTCTGGCTCTGCGAGTACTGCCTCAAGTACATGAAATATGAGAAGAGCTACCGCTTCCATTTGGTGAGGCTGGGCTGGGCCTGGTGAGAGAGGCAGGCGTCAAGGCTGAGGGCAGCGGAGCCAGCAGCACCAGGGAAGAGACAGGTCCAGAGGAGTTGAGTGTAAGGAAGAGCTGTCCAAGGGTCAAGAGACCTGGATTCCAGGCCTGGCTTTTCCATTGCTGGCAGGGTGACCTTGGCCAACTTGCTGCTCCTCTCCAGACCTCAGTTTCCTCTTCTCTGGAATAGGGACAGTAATCTCTGCCCTTACCTCCTCAGGTCCCTTGCCCTTTATCACATGTTTACCCAGGCCACCCCAGTGCCAGGGTCCTCAGTGCAAAAGAGGAGGCAAACAGAGCCCCCGAGCAATGGGACCTTAAGGTGTGGACAGATGGGAAGAATTGGCACACAGGGGCTGCCGGGAATGGAGCGCTCTCCTCACTGCCACAGTGGGCTGTTTCCCAAAGCGTGTAATCTGAGGCAGACATGCGGTTTAGGAAAGCCAGTGTCATGGAGGAATGCCCTCTAGGGCCTGGCCGACGTAGACCTGAAACCATCTTGCTGTGTGATAATTGAGCAAGTTGCTCAGCCTCTCTGTACCTTGGTAAAATAGGATCTCTCTCCTAAGATTGCGGGGAGATTACCCAATGTAGGTTGAAATGTTGAGTAGGGGAAACAGAGGCAGAGACTTGCTCTAAGCCACACCATGGTGGGGTGGGGAGGCACCAGGCAGGGAACCTCTGGGTCTCAAGCCTCTGTCCCCCACACTACACCCCCCAGGGCCAGTGTCAGTGGCGGCAGCCCCCTGGGAAGGAGATTTATCGCAAGAGCAACATCTCTGTGTATGAAGTGGATGGCAAAGACCACAAGGTGAGCTGGTGGCCAGGGGGCTGTGGGCAGGGGTGGGGGAAGTACTGGGTACCTCCTAGAAGGGTAAGTCCGGCCTTAGGGTGAGCGTCTATGAGAAAAAGGCCTGTGAGGTCTCGCGTAGCCTGGCACTTGGCCTGTGGTCAGTACATGGTAAACCCATTGCTCTGTGATGTCAGCCTCAGGCCAGTTTCCATTCTGTCCCTGAGAACTTTTCTTCTTTTTTTTTTTTTTATTTGAGACAGAGTCTCACTCTGTTGCCCGGGCTAGAGTGAGTGCCGTGGCGTCAGCCTAGCTCACAGCAACCTCAAACTCCTGGGCTTAAGCGATCCTCCTGCCTCAGCCTCCCGAGTAGCTGGGACTACAGGCATGTGCCCCCATGCCCGGCTAATTTTTTCTATATATATTTTAGTTGGCCAGATAATTTCTTTCTGTTTTTAGTAGAGACGGGGTCTCGCTCTTGCTCAGGCTGGTCTCAAACTCCTGACCTCCAGTGATCAGGATTACAGGTGTGAGCCACCGCGCCCACGCCCGGGCAGAACTTTTCTTCTGATGGGGTCAATTCAAACTTGGGCAGTTCTGGAACCCACAGTGGAGACTGTCTTGCCTGAGGCTGCTCTTAAAAGAGCTTTCTCCTTCCCTTTCAAGGAAAGGTGTTTGTTTTTGCCTGGGAGGGGACCGCTTTGTGTGAGATTTCCTGCCGGAGAGCTCTGTGGCTTAGGAGGGCTGAGTTCCTTGTTCCTGGCAGAATGACTTCAGTGAGGCAGGGTGGGGCCTTTGGGGCCTGCTTTGCCACTGTTGAGAACTTGACCTCTGCTTGGTCAGTCTGGAAGGTCTCACCAAGTGTCCCTCTGTGGAAGGGCAATATCATGTAAGACAAGGGCAGGCCTTACGGGTGGCCCCTGGCTTCCAGTTGTCCTGTCACTTCCCCGCTGACTGAGGACAAATTTCTTAGTGTTGTTCACTCCTGTTTCCTTGTCCATGTGACAGGAGTCATCATATGTACCTAATTGAGTTGTTGGTGGAGCAAATGAGATCGCAAATGTCAGGTACTTAGCTGGCACCTAGTAGGTGCTGAGTAAACATGGGCCTTTGTTATTATTGGTGACCTGCTGGGGCTCACTCAGCCCAGCCCTTGCCTGCTGCTCTGCCTTCCTGAGCATGAGCAGGGGGAGTGGCAGAACGGGCCCCTGCTGGAGATGGGGGCTGTTTCCTAGCCTCTCCCCTCTGTCAGCTTGAGGCCTCAGGCAAGCGCTTCCTCTCCCAGAGCTTCAGTTTCCTCGTAAGTGAAACAGAACTGCCAGTGCTGGGCTAACACAATTGCCAGGTCAAATGAAAGAGTAGATGTCAAAGGGTGTCAGAAACCAGAGAGCCCCTTAATCTGTCATGAAGCCAAACTCAGGGTTTCATTGTCTCCTGGTGCTGGTCTGGGCGGTCTCTGCGTCTGCAGCCGGGAGACTGGTGACGCCCAGCAGAGGAGTGTGGCCAAGCCGGCAGACAGACCTTTACCAAGCACTCAGCTTCGTGCGTCGCCTTGTGCTAGGTGCTGGGGGACACAGCTTTGAACAAGACAGAACTCATATACCAGTGAGAATTCCTGCCTGGCACTCACCAGCCTTGGGACCTGAGGCAAGCCACTTATCTCCTCAGAGCCTCCGTTTCCTGGGCTGAAACTTAAGAGTCAGTGTCTGTGAAGCTTGAACAGATGATCTGTGGAAAGCATCTGGCTCGTATTTAGCACTCAGCAGTGGAGCCATGCCCAGTCCTGCTCTGCCGTTACCTCCTAGGGTGCTACAGGCGCTCTGATTTTCCATTTCCCTGCCTATCAGAAATGGACTTCTTCCTGTCCTAAATACGACTGGCCTGGTGAGGAGCCCTCTTCCTACTGGCCTGGGACTGGCTGCTCTTCAGAGCCTGGCACTTGCAGAGCAGGGTGGCAGCTCATGCCCGGGCTGGGCGCGGGAGTTGCAGGGGCTGTACTTGCTCCCTGAGCCTGTTCCCACCTCCTTTGCCCCTCAGATTTACTGTCAGAACCTGTGTCTGCTGGCCAAGCTCTTCCTGGACCACAAGACCTTGTACTTTGACGTGGAGCCCTTCGTCTTTTACATTTTGACTGAGGTGGACAGGCAAGGGGCCCACATTGTCGGCTACTTTTCTAAGGTGCTGGGTCAGAAGCTCAGGTTGGGGGAGGGTAGGGAGGGTGCTGGAATAGGGGCTGAGCTCCCCAGAGGTCCTGAGCAGCCACCCCCCATAGGAGAAGGAGTCCCCGGATGGAAACAACGTGGCCTGCATCCTCACCCTGCCCCCCTACCAGCGCCGTGGCTACGGAAAGTTTCTCATTGCTTTCAGTGAGTGGCTCCTGGCCTGTCTGGGAAGGGGACACCTGTGGTGGCAGGGGTACCAGGGTGGGCTGGGTCCTGAGATCCTCTTTCTACCACTGCCAGGTTATGAGCTCTCCAAGCTAGAGAGCACAGTAGGCTCCCCAGAGAAGCCGCTGTCTGACCTGGGCAAACTCAGCTACCGCAGCTATTGGTCGTGGGTCCTGCTGGAGATCCTGCGGGACTTCCGGGGCACGCTGTCCATCAAGGACCTTAGGTGAGGGCCCTCCTCCCCGTCCATGTCCGGGGCACGCTGTCCATCAAGGACCTTGTGAGGGAGGCATCTTGGAACCCTCAAGGAAAGGGCTGTCCTTAGATTGGCCATGATCTTGTCTCCTTGTCCCCTTTTGCTGTCCCAACCAGACCCTACAAGGGAATTCTCTCCAGCATCTGCCTTAATCCCTTTCTGCAGCCAGATGACCAGTATCACCCAGAATGACATCATCAGTACCCTACAGTCCCTCAACATGGTCAAGTACTGGAAAGGCCAGCATGTGATCTGTGTCACACCCAAGCTGGTAGAGGAACACCTTAAAAGTGCCCAGTATAAGAAACCACCCATCACAGGTGGGTAGGGGGGCTGCTGCACACGTGTGCGTGTGCGTGTGCATGTGCATGTGTGGGAGGGTAAATAGATGTAAGGCCTGCTGAGAGCCAAGGCCTCCTTTTTGCTGTCACATGATCCCAAACCAGTTGGACCAGCTCCCAAGATACAGCCTGGCGCAGGGCACTCATTCCTGGGCTTCCCTGCTCACCCCTCCCACTCAGTCTGCCCTTTTGTTCTCACCTGAAGGAGGTGAAACCTGGCCTGGGCCCAGAGCAGAGCAGCCAGGTGTGAGCAGGCCTGGCCTGAGGCCCAGCCCCTCCTCTCCTGCCTCTTCTCCCCACAGTGGACTCTGTGTGCCTCAAGTGGGCACCCCCCAAACACAAGCAAGTCAAACTCTCCAAGAAGTGAGCAGCCTGTGCCCCTGCTGCCGCACCCGTGCCTCTTGCCCCCAGCCTGTAAATATGTACAGACCCGTTTCATCATTTTTTTAATAAAGTAAATTCTGCTGGTGGCTCTGGACTTTGGAGAGGGAGGGAGAGGCCGAGAGCTGACAGTCTTCATCTCACTTCACACGCACACGCCTGTTGTGCTCAAGACATTTTACTCCTCGCTCCTTCTGTTGCTCACCCCAGATCCAAGCCCCAGCCCGGTTCCGATGGGGGCTCAGTCCTCCGGATTCCGGGAGTCAGGGCTCGGGGGGGCTTAGCAGCCGATGGGGCAAGATTGGGGCCTTTCCTGTCCTTGAAAACAAGCTGCCCAAAGGCAGCCTGAGCCCAGAAACAAGGAAGAGGGTAAAGTGCAGGCCTAGTTAGGCAGGGCAGGTGGGGCACTGGAGCCGAGTCAGCTGGGCAGGTGCCCAGTCTTCTGGAAATAGGTGGGAGCCAGGGCTCATTTTTATAGCCAGAGGTCCTTAGGAGCTTTGTGGGGGCCTAGCCAGTGGGCTTGCGAACGGCAGGTAGAGGTGGCCAGCACCACAGGCAGTAAAACTTGGACTGTGGGTTAGTCACAAAAGTAAACCCAGAAGAATAGGCTCAAAGATCAGGATGGTGCCCTGGCCTCCCAGAGTCCTGGAAGGAAGGAGTGGCTCACCAGGGCCCAGGCACAGAGGGTATCAGGGAGGGGCCAAGTCCCTTCCTGGGAACAGGCACATGTCCTTGGGTGTGACGTACCAGTCCTGGAAGTAGGGGCAGCTTCCAGGGTGAGTAGCTCAGTGCCTGCACTATGGGCAGAAGAGGCCCAGGGCCAAGCCCAGAGGCAGCAGAAGGATGGGCCCCTGCAAGCCCCCGGCCAGGGCAGAGCTGAAGGGCAGAGACGCGCTGCAGAGGTTGCCGTCAGGCTGGGACTCCTGGATTTGAGGCACCACATGAAGCTGGAGTTCTGTCGTGCGCTCTTGGATCCAGGAGGCATAGCTGGAGGTCAGAGTGTACACGCCAGGCCTGTTGGGGGCCCCACAGGCATCACCCCAGCTCACGATGCCTGCCAGGTACCAGAGGCCCTCCACGGGGCAGGAGAGTGGGCCCCCAGAGTCACCCTGAGGAGAAAAACCACAGGGCAGCTGTCAGGAGCAGGCCTCAGGCCTCCAGTCATGCACTCATGAGGCACCGTCTCGTCTGCCCCACCCCCGCCCGGGTCCCGCATTTACCTGGCAGGCGTCCTTGCCACCCTCCACGTAGCCGGCACACACCATGTCCTGCTGGATAAAGTGGGGCTCCTCGGGGTTGGCGTTGATGTTGTACAGGCAGTTGCAGGTCTCACGGCTGATGAGCGGCACCTCGAGCTGCTGCAGCGGCCTGGGGCTCGGGAGGCTGGCTGTGGGGGAGGAGATGCTTGCCCAGGGCCTCCGACCCCAAGGGGGGCTTCCCCTCCGTGCCACTTGGCATCCGGCGCCCCACCTCACCTGAGGGGGCCGTGTGGCCCCATCCAGTGACAGTACAATGAAGGCCATTAGGGAAGGAGGCATTGGCTGCGGGGAGGCAGATGGGCCGGATGTGGCGCGAGAAGGTGACAGAGCTGTGGAGTTGGAGGAGTGCGATGTCGCCCTCGGAGCCCTCCTCACGGTAGCTGGGGTGGACGATGACCTGTGCCAGGGTGCTGACATTGGTGTCCTGGGAGTAGAAGTCCAGGTAGTGGGCCCCCAGCTTTACCTCATAGTCTTCCACACGGTGGTCGCTGCAGGCAGAAGGGCCGAGGCTGGGACCCAGGGGACCTCTCTGTTCCCTGATCCCTGTTGCCTTGTAGCAACCCTCGACTCTGATCAGCCCCTTGTAGGCCTCAAATTGCACCCTAGTTTTATGCTGTAACCTCTGACCCCTCACCTTCACTCCTAACGGGTCATTTCAGATTTTGCTGATACCCTTAGACCCAACCCAGGAACCCCAACCTCTGACCTGGATCGACCCATGATCTTTGACCTTCAGCCCACTTTTGACTTCCAGCCCCTGCCCCCCACCCAGCTGGTACCTGGGGAAGCAGTGAGCAGCTGACAGCACCCACTGCTCAGACACGAGAGAACCGCCACAGACGTGGTTGCCATCATAGGTGATGCTGACCTGCCAAGGCCACTGACCAGGGGTTGCGCTGCTGCCACCTGTGATGCGTGCTTGGGGGGCCACACCACAAAGGGCTGCCCAGGGAGGAAGGGAGGGGAGTCAGGTCCTTAGCCCTGCCGCGCCCACATATCCCAGGCGATCTGCTTTAGAGCTTGAGAAGTGGGTTCACAGAAGTCGGCCTCCCCTGTCTCCACCCCACAGCTGGCCAGGTCACACCCCTGCTTAAACCCTTCCATGGCTCCATGTTGCCCTTACGATATTCCCAGCCCTCCATGGCACTACCATCCACTCCAGCCATCCCTCTGGGCGCTTCCTGTGGCATGCAGCCGGCCACACACTTGCTCCTCTCTGGGCCTTTGCTTATTGCTAGGAACACCTTTCCCCGTCCTTCCTCTGCTTGGCAAACTGCTCTTTGCCTGTGGGGACCCTGTTCAAACGGCAGGCCCTCCGCAGCCTGTTGGAGCCTGCTGGCTGAGCTGGGCATTGCCTCTGAGCTCCCAGGGTCCCCGCGCTTCCCTGACACTACCCAGTCTCACAACTGTTCTGGTGTCTACAACTGTGTGTTTCAACCACACCAACCTGGGTGTTCCCTAGGGGCAGATTCCCATGTCCCCAGTGCCCATGGAGTCATGGCTGTGTGTTGTACAAACGAACAGAACTAGGCTCCCGTGACGTTTCCAGGACTGCCCCGCCCTGCCCCTATGAAGGCCGCTTTGGAGTGGAGCCCAACTGCCCTTCACGAAGTCACCTTCCTGGGAGCAGAGAAACTGCCAGCCAGACTCCTCCTCTCCCTCATAATCACAACAATAGCTGCTATTTAGTGAGTGTTCCAGCAGTGCCCGGCCCTGAAGGGGCTTCCACTTCCTCTATCTCCTAGAGCCCTCACTACAGCCCCCAGGAGACAGACATAATCAACTGCATTTTAGAGGTGAGGAGACCCAGGCTTAGGCAGGTGATGGGACTTGGCCAATGTCACACAGCCGGCCAGTGGTGAAGGCAAGACTGAAAACCTGTCTGACTCAGAGCCGGGTTGTGTGCCTTCGAAGAAAGGAGGCTCTGGGTTTGTTTCCCTCAAAAGCATCTCCAGTGACCCACTCTGCGTCGGAGGCGGGTTTAAGTCCCAGCTGCACCACGCACTGGTTGTGTGCCCTTGGGCGAGTCACTGCTTCTCGGCACCCAGTTTCCTTACTCACAAGTGAGGGCTACAGTCCCCCCTCACGGAGCGACACGGAAACTCAAAAGAATGTGGGTGGGTGGGACAGCCCAGCAGAGGGAATCTGAATCTATGTCCCCTCCTCTTTCCCCTCCCCCATTTCCTGGGCAAGCCTCACCTTCGGCCCCATCAGCTCCTGGAGAGAGAGAAAGAGGGAGGGGTAAGCACCGAAGACCGAGTTCCCAGACCCTTTAGTGCCTGCCACTTCTCCAGAGGGCTGGCTCCTTCCCTAGGAGGGCCAAGGTGAAGGGATTCTTGAGCCCGGGATGAGGGGATATGTCCCAGGAAAGGATTATGCCTGCTCCCTCCAGTGTGTGACCCCCAGTCCCCCTCCCCTGCACAGACTTACCCGTCCCCGACCGGAATAATCCAAGACAGAGCAGAATGACCACAGCTTCCAGCTGCCCAGGCCCCAGGCCCGTGCTCTGGGCCATGGCCCAGGACGAGGGCCCCCGGGGGAGACACACAAGGCACACAAGGCAAAGGACCCTAGGGCTGGTTTCGAAGGAAGGATCCAGGTATGCCGGCTCCGAGGAGAGGGATCCCAGAATCTGGCTGGGGAGGGGAAGCAGGTGTCCGAGCCTGGCTTCTAAGGCAGGGAGCGGCCACGGGGAGCCGGGGGCGGGGGGAGACGCTTGAAGTCTCTGAAGCTGGCAGTGTGAACGTGTCTCCGGTCTGGCACGGCCTGGCCCGGTAGAGACCTTCCTGGAGTGGCGGCTCCCGAAGTGAAAAGGCATCTACCTGCCGGCTCCTCCCCCGGCCCCGCCCTCTTGCTCAGCTCCGTCTGCTCAGCTTGCTACCAAAGTCCTGAGTCCTTTTGGACCCCAGGCCGGTGTCGGGTTGGGTGGAGGGGTTGGCCAGCCAGAGAGCAGTTGGAGGCTAGACTGGAAAATCTGATGACCAGCCTCCCTGGATTGTGAGCCTACTGTTGTCCTTGGTCCCAGGTCTTTCAGGTCTCTCAGCCCACTTATGCCCCCCAGGGCCTAGCCCAGCCTTTGTTGTCTCGGGACCACAGTCACTCCTCCCTCCCTTCCTCCCTCCTTGGGCCCGGTTTTGGAGGCCAGGCCCTTTCTGTGAAGCCTGCATGGGCAGGTGGGAATCATGTCTGGCCAATCATCCCACAGATATTGACTGAGTACCTGATGTTCCTGGAACAGGGGACAAAGCACACACTAGCCCTGTTCTCCCTGAGCTCACAGTGAGGTAGGGGTGATGGACTTGAATCAGATAATCACAGATAATTAGAGAATCATTTCCAACCAGGAATTGCGATGCACAAGAATGAGGGCTCTGCCGGGAGGCCGAGGCGAGTGGATGGCTCAAGGTCAGGAGTTCGAGACCAGCCTGAGCAAGAGCGAGACCCCGTCTCTACTAAAAATAGAAACAAATTATCTGGCCAACTAAAATATATATAGAAAAAATTAGCCGGGCATGGTGGCGCATGCCTGTAGTCCCAGCTACTCGGGAGGCTGAGGCAGGAGGATCGCTTGAGCCCAGGAGTGTGAGGTTGCTGTGAGCTAGGCTGACGCCATGGCACTCACTCTAGCCGGGGCAAGAGAGCGAGACTCTGTCTAAAAAAAAAAAAAAAAAAAAAAAAGAATTACAAGAATGGGGGCTCTGGTGGAAGCGAACAGCAGCTTGACCAAGGCAGGCATCGCGGAGGGGTCCTGAAGAACTGAGACCCACGGGGGTTACGAAAAGGTGTGGGGGCAAAGATGGGGGAGCTGTGGCCCAGGGGCAGCATTCTAAAGTGAAGGGCACAGGTGGCAGAGATGTGACTGGGGTGGGGTGAGGTGCACCCTCTGCAGGGGGTGGGAATCTGTGGCAATTCCACATACCTGTGGAGTCCAAGCTTTGGGAAAAACAGACCCTCACCCACTTTCCAGAAGACTAGGTGACTGGAACCCCTGAGCTGGGTCTTCAGGGCCCAGGCTGGAGGTCAGGGAACTAACTCTGGGAGGGGCTGACTTGGGAAGGGGTCTAAGCTGAGGAGGAGGGGGCGGCAGGACACTGGGCACTGTAGGTAGGTTCAGGCAGAGGCTGGGCTGTATTCAGGGTTTGTAGGTGATAGCATTTGGGTGACAGACTGGGTATGTACATCCCTGTGGTGTTTCTGGGGCATATTCTATTTGGGATGGGATCAACTTCTCAGGGATGACTTCCAGCTTTCCTCTGGCCCCCCTCCCCCATTCTCTGCCTACTCAGCCCAGAGACTGTGCCCAGCTCCAGCAGAGACAGCACCTGGCTTTCACCCCAACACCCGCCTTCCCCACATTCTTATTTTTCCTTTTTCTCTGCTCAAACATCACTTCCTCTATGACCCTTTCCTGATCCCCAGACAGGGGTGTCCACATGTGTTCCCCACTAGGATGGGAGCACTTCGTGGGCTTATGTATCAGAACCCAACTGTGTCATGACTTAGCAGTTAGCAGGGAATGTGGGTTGAATGACTGCAGGGAGTGCAGGGTAAGCATGGGTGAGCCAGTGGGATGTACACACACGGGGCCCAAGGCCTGGGGGCACTGGGCAAGATGCAGAAGTGTCATGTGTGCGTGCTGGCGACATTTTGGGGCATCATTCATCGGGGTGTGTACGTGTGGAGCAGCTCCGCCTCTCACCCTCAGTCTTTCCTGCTGGAGGGGTTGGGGGGGCAGCAAGGTTTGAGCTAGAGCTGAGGTGTCCACCTGGTGCTGGGGACATTGATTCCACTGGGGAGGTGACACACAAGCAGCTGGCCACCCAGCCTCCCTGCCCGGGGGCAGGAATGAGGGAACAGCCAGATTGTCAGGGACACATTTCCTGAGAGCCCAAGGCCTGACTCACAGAGGAGGGAGTCGCCCTACCCTCGGGGCTTCCCCTTGGCCTCCCAGGCACTCAGCGCTCTGCCTGCTCCCAGCAATACCACAAGGCCACACATGTGTCTGCGTTTACACCTTTATTGTCTGCCCCTCCCGCCACCCCCAAGGATTCCTGGGCCCAAAATAGCCCAATTATCAGAAGCCGCTGCAGTCTTGGTGGGTGGGGGCCTCTGGAGGTTCTGGCAAGGGAGCCAGCTGGTTGGGCCACATTCCAGCCCCACTGGGTGGGAAGTGGAGGGCGGAGAAGGAAGTGGCCCTGGGACCCGGGCCCCTCAGCTCTGGATCAGGGGAGTCAGTAGCAGCAGGAACAGAACAGCCCGAGGGGAGCCTGAGGCCCTGGCCAGGTCTGGGGGGCAGAGGTTGTTGCCCTCCGGGGGCCAGTGGGGGGAGCCACTAGGCGGCAGGAAGTGGGCCTCCCCCACTGTTTGGGAGATCCAGGCCTCTTCAGGGCCAACAGCAGCAAAAAGCTCCCGGCTGCCTCGAACAGCCATGCCCATGAGGACCCAGGAGCCTCCCTCAGTCTGGCACAAGAGGGGAGGGGCTGAGGTCACCTGCAGAGTCAGAGCCAAGGCTAAATGGGTCTGTTATCCTTCTTCCTGGTCCCCTGCACCTTCCCCTGGGGTCCAGCCGCGAAGCACTCCTTGTCTCCATCCTTAAGCATCCGGGCTGGTCGCTCTCTAAGGCCCAGCCAGCAAGTACTGCTTCCCATCGGGGCCCAACACTCAGGCATTCCAACCCTGGTCTTTCTCTAGGGTCCAGCTGCCCAAAATGGCCTCCCCCCTCCCTGGATCCCGATGCCTGGGATGCCTGTACCTCACACCTGTCCTCCTGCCCCTCTGCATACAGGACACAGAGGGTATCAGGGGGCAGAATGCTCTGATAGAGGCAGTGACAGAGTCGAGATGTCAAGATGGAGACAGCAGCAACCACAGGGACTAGAGAGAGGAAAGAGCATTGTTCCAGGGTTCTGGCCTCCAGTTACTCCTCACTCCCGTGTGCCAGGGCTCTCACCTCGGTCCTGGGGGTCCTTCCAGCCCAGCACCCAGCAGCTGGCCCCCGGAGGGATACCCCCTGGGTGGAGGCAGATGGGTAGGGCTGATGGGGAGGGCTCCACCCGGGAGCTCAGCTCCAGGAGAGCCAGGGGGGGCCTAAGTCCCAGGTGCCGGGGCAGGCGGATGCTGATGACCAACCGGGATACCTGGTGGCCCTGTGGGAGGGGGCTGGCCCCTGCCCGGCCCAGATACACTTCAATGTAAGGCACTGTTGTAGAGCCCAGCCTGTTGGAACAAGGCCCAGTGTTACCTCCTGCTCCTCCCATTGCTTGTAAAGTCCTCCCCAGCCCAGGGGAAAGTGTGGAATAACTCTCTAGGGTCATGCCACTAATTCCTACATTACTCCTCCTGCCAAATCTCTCTTCTCTCTCAAAACATCTCACAGCAGTTTCCCTGTGCTGTAAAAGCCCTAAAGGGAGAATATCCACTATTGTAAGAGCCCTTTGGTTCATTTCCCCATTTTTTCCTCCAGCCTCTTGCCTAGGAAATGAGTGAGTGAGACCCACCTGAGGACACAGTGAGTGGCTGCCAGGACCCAGCCTGGTGCCACAAGGATCCCAGTGCAGACTCGATCACCAGCCACATGCACCTCTGCCAGCCAGGGCCACAAGACCCCCACGGGAGCGGCCTCTGGCCGCAGGCCACAGGCTAGGGATAGGAGGGGGCCACCTCAGTTGGGGCCCCACCGCTGAGCCCTGAAGCCCCTGCCATGGATCTATGTACCCCCAAGAGCCCCTAGGCCCTAAAGGCGCCCTGCTCACCTCCATGCTCTGTGTGCGGGGGACAAGTCTGTGCCTCAGTCTCCTCCCCTTCAAGGCCCCAGTCCCAGGCTAGCTGGTCCTCCAGGTAGGCTCCCCGAGTCACATGGCTGATCCATGGGCCATGGGTCTGCAGGGGGAAGAACGCTCGGGGACGCAGACAGTCACTGGATAAGTCTCTGATCCCAGCCAGGAACCAGGTCCCTTCTTCCCGGCACAGAAGGCTCCAACGCGAGTCATTCTGCGGCAAAAAAAGGATGTGTGTGTGTGTGTGTGTGTGAGTGAGAGACACTAATTTGTGTAAGAATTCAGCCCACGCTTTAGCATTAAATCCAGGGATGGAGAGAAACCCCGCAACCCGCCCAGAGCCCCGCCTCACCTCTGCCCCCCAAAAGTCCTCCAGGGCCAGGCTCCGCCCCCAGCTCCCTCCCCACTGCCCGGGTCCTACTCAGCCCCGCCTTCCGCACGCTCCGCCCCTGCCGCTCACCCAGCAGCGGCCCGCCGCCTCCTCCTCCTCCCGGTAGGCGGGGCAGAGCGCGAGCGGCGGGTCTCCCGGCTGCGGCACTGGCGCCCCCTGGCGGCCGTACAGGCAGTGACACCACCAGCCGCCCAACAGCTCCGCCTCGAGCAGCGCGCCGGGGCCAGGCGCGGGTTCTTGGAGGGGAAAGGGCGGAGGCCCGCGCTGCGGCCGAGGCGGTCCCCGCTGCGCCCAGCGCCACCCAGGGCCCGGCGCCCCGCTCACCCCCGCGGCCCCAGCGAGCCAGACGGCAGCGGCTCCCGGGCAGGAAGTAGTGTTCCGGGTGAGGGAGGCACACGGGCCGCGGGGCCGCGCTCAGGTTCACGGGCGCGCGCAGCTGCAGGAGAGCCAGGTCCGAGGCGTCTTCCCACGAGGCGTTCTCGTGCGGCACGAGGCGCGCCACCCGCTCCGCGCGCGGGCGCGAGGGCAGCCGCACGCGCCAGGCCTCGAGGTCGCGGGGCGGGCGGCCGGAGCTGAGAAGGCTGCCAAATGGGGAGGCGGGGACGTGGGCCAGATCCCGCACACCCGGCTGGAAACCTCGCACCCTGGCTTAGCTTCTGCCTCCAGGCTAAGATCCCGCTTCCGCGGCGGGATCCCCACCCCACCGCCGTTAGGCAGTGCACTTAGACCCCTGCATCCTGGATCGAACTTACACTACGCCTCTCCCGCCCCTGCCAGACTGGGACCCCTCTTTTTGTACTGGATCCTACATCACCGAATGGGAGCCTGCATTCCAGACTGAGGTGCCCCCCATCCCCATCCTACCCAGGGGAAGGGCTAGGGCCAGGTAGATGGTGGTTTCTCAGGCCGATGTGGGGAGGGGCAAGAATCTGCCTGAGGTGTGGACTCACTCCAGAAAGCAGCTGGCAGGTGCCAAGACCCAGCTTTCAGACACCAGCGCCCCATGGCAGGGTCTGGAACCCGGCACCATCACCTGGGCCTCCCAAGGCCAGGCCCCTGCCCTGGAGGCCTTCCCGCACTCTGAGGGGTGAGAGGCCTGGGTCAGGTAGCCTCCTGAACCCCCCTCATCCAGCAGTCTCCACCCCAACTCCCATGTCCCTTTCACATCCAGGGGTCCTGCCCACTCACCTGGCAGGGCGATAGTGCAGTTCTCCTCCGTGGGCTCCCGGGGACCTGACTGGGGCTCCTGGGGCTGGATGGGAAAGGCAGGCCCAGGCTCTGAACCCGTCACCCGTTCCTGTATCCATGCCTCATAGGGAGCTACAGCGGTGAAGACTCCAGGGCGGTTCCTCCGTCCACAGCCAAAGCCAAAGCTGGTGATCCCGGCCTGGAACCAGCGGCCGCCTTCCTCGCAGACCAGGGGCCCCCCGGAGTCACCCTAATGATAATGACTTCATGTTAGGAGGTCGTCCCAGGGACCCGCCAGCCTACACTGGCTTCCTCGAAAAGGTGCTACACCTCCTTTTGGCCCCACATACAGCCACCTTCTGCTAGAAACCTCCCTTGGCTGTGCCTTGTCCTCTGTGTTCCCTGCAACTCTGAACAGGAGAAAGCCACAGCCAGGAGCAGCAGCTCATGGGTTAAAGGCCATGCAAGAGAACCCTGCAGGTGTCGTTCACACCCACATGGCTCTTGTTCAATAAATAGTTCAAATAAACCCTGTCTTTGATTTCTAAGTTCATTCAATTGTTTAAAAAATAAATCAGAGCTGCTGGCGTTCAGGAGGAAGAGGCTGGTAAAAATAGGCCAACCAAAAGCAGCAAGAAGGGACAGTTTGAAAGCACGTAAAGAGGAAGAACCACAATGAACCGACACTAAAACAATGGTACTGGAGCCATTTAATGTTGGGGTATTGTCCTTAAGGCATCTTTGTGACACAGGCCAGGCATCTCTGGAAGCCGAAGAGGGTCACAAAGAAGGCTCAGAAGGCTCAGAATCATCTAGAGCTGTGCTGTCCAATATGGTAGCCACTAGCCAAATGTGGGTATTTAAGTGTAAATTTATTAAATTTAAATAAGATTAAAATTTTAGTTCCTCAGTGCCATTAGCCACATTTCAGATGTCCAATAGCCACCCCTGGCTAGCAGCTACCATTCTGGACTGCACAGATATAAAACATTTCCATCACAGCAGGAAGTTCTAGTGGAGAGCGCTGGTTATGTCCAAGGGTCCTGTAACGTCAGAACTGGGAGCGACACTGAAGACCATCTAGCTCAAATCCCCCCCACCACCCTGCATGCTTGGGTGCCCTCAAAAATGTGTGTCATTTGAGGAAGATTTCTGGGCAAAGTGGTTAAAATATATGATGTTGCAGTCTTTAGCAGGTTACCCCTTCTGTGAAGGATTAGTGATTAATTCATTTTTTTCAATAACTGTTTATGGAGCACCTACTAAGTAACAGGTGCTGTGCTGTGGGCTGGGATGTGGGATAATTATAATAATAGCCAATACTTATTTAGCTGTTATTAAGGACAAGACACTGTTAATCATTACTACAACACTGTCAGGTTGGTAATGCTATTATCTCCATCTTCCAGGTGGGAAAGTCTGGGCACAGGAAGGTTAATTAACCGGGCAAAGGTCACACAACTAATAAGTGGTGTGCTGGGCTTCTGACCAGGCGAGCTCACTGCAGAGCAGGCGCTTTGTGGCAGAAATGACAGCGCCCGTAGCTGAGCCCCAGCCTCTTTATCACCTTCGCATTTACCCCATGCACTGGCAACCGTGCCCTCTTTCTGCAGGTGAGCCTCAGAGACATGATATTTATCAATTCCTCATTGGTTAGCACTTTGGCCCTGCCAGGCAGGTGCAGGCGCCTCCCCTCACCTGGCAGGTGTCCCTGCGGCCCTCTGGGTAGCCAGCACACAGCATCCCTGGCAATAGCTGGAGAGTGAGGTTGAAGGGACCAGGCTGGCTGTAGAGACACTGGCAGGCGGCCTCACCTAGCAGCCTTAGCTCCACTTCTTGTAGCACCCAGGGGAGAGGCAGAGGGTCTGTGGGCAGAACCAGAAAGCACATACTGTGAGGTAGGCATGGAGCCCCCAGGTCCCAGGGCTCAGCTTTGTCCCCTCCAGCTGCCTCCTGGACATCTCCATCTAGATGCTCCATGGCACCTCGGCCCCCCACATTAACCACATCTCCCCAGGCTCCTGTCTGTCCTTCTTCCTACGTCCTTATCTCAGGAATGGCCCCATCAAGCACCCAATAAGAGCTTCCATGTGTAGTTGTGCAGGTTGTGCACTGCAAAAAGGTCCCCACAACAAAGGATGTACATAGGGGCTAAAATCATTAAGCTCTGAGCCCTGATGTGGAGTCGTGTTGGTCCCAGAAGGCATTCTTTTGCAAAGATGCTATACAGACCGGATGTGGTCCTCTCCCAAGTTGCCATGCATGGAATCTGGGTGTCATCCCTGACCCTTCTCTCAACTCTCCTTCCTCAATCAGCTCCCAGATCGTGAAATCCTCTCATTTGTGACTTCTTGGCATTCTCATTGTCACTACCCTAGTTCAGGCAGCATAACCTTGGGCCTGGAAGACTGACCCAGCCTCCTGACTGGTCTGGTCCCCAATTCGCTCTTCACTTGCTGCTGCTAGAGGAAGTTTCTAAAGCTCAGCTCTGGTCTAACCAAGAACAAGAAATGGATCCTCCTGTCTAAACCTGGGGCCTCAGCCCTATCTTGAGGAGAAACTGCTTTTGATAGAAATGAAAGTCTCAGGATGCAGAAAGGGGTGGGGACAAGCACAGACAGAGCTCCTTCCCTTCCCACTCAGAGTCCTAAGAGGTCAGGTGATGGCTGCAGCTGTATTTGGGGCTCCACCAGGGAGGTCTGGGGATTTTCCTGGGGACCCCTAGAGCTGGCCGGGTACTTTGGCCCTATTCCGACCTTAAGGCCTTCGTGGTGCAGCTTCAGCTGCTTTTGCCGTCTCTGTTGCCTCTGCCCGTTTCACTGCAGCCTGGCATCCTGGACCTTCTCCATCTAACATGCCCCACCTGTGTCCCCAGGGTGGCCTCCATCCCGCCCCACATTCCTGCAATACATCCTCTCTTCACAAAGACTCCCAGACATCTCCCAGTCTGCCCATTGTCAGGATGGCCTGGCCCTGTCCACACAGACTTCCTAGGTGCTCACGGTGACTCTTCCTGCCGTGATGGAGGTTGTGGCATCTCCTCCTGCAGCACCTTCCCAAAGCCCCACACACGGGCACAGGTCTGATCAGAGCAGATGTGGAATATTTGCGGGGGCAAGGCTAGCATGGAAAGGTAGCACTAGATGACGGGGATGACAGGGAATGGAAAAGAGGTCTACGTCCCCCCACACCTTCAAACAGGGTGTGTGTCTATGTATTGACTGTGTCGTCTGCCCACTGGAGTGTAAGCTCTGAGCAGGCAGGGCTTATGGCTTTTTACATTCCCTGGTGCTCAAGAAATGTCTTCGGCAAAAGAATGACTGAATGAATGCCTGCGAGTAAGGAGAAGGCAGGAGGTGGGGGATAGAGAGGACGGGGTGGACATAGGACGGGAGGAGGGATGGAAGGGAAAGTGCGGACCGTCTACTGTGTGCCAGGTGCTTTAGTGCTTTGACACGGATTCCCCACGGTAGGCATACCTACAGCGCATTAGCTACTGCTGTGCTAGGCACTGTGCTATAAACTTTAAACGGATTTTCTCATTTGATCCACCCGACAGCCCCATGAAACGGGCACTACTATTTTCCTCATGTTAGAGGAGGAGATGTACTGGGTGAAGCGCTTCGTCCGACACAGCACAGCCGGGATGGGAATCCTAGCCGGATCCTAAATTCAGGAGAGAAAAAACTGGAAGGAAGGAAGTGTAGGGAGGCTGACTCAGAAGTCTCCGTCTGAGAACCCTTGGGGAGGAGGCCAGCGGGAGACCGGCGCGGGACTACCCGCGCTCTGGAACCCCCGCCCGGGGCGCCGCCCCCCGGAGCGCTCGGCGGGCTCAGCGCTCCGACCTCCCCCCGCCCGGGCTGCAGCCGCCCCACCCCCACCCCGCCCCGCTCACCCGCCTCCTGGACGTCCCCCCAGCCGGTGGCCCAGCAGGCGGTGCCGTGCGCGAAGCGGTGCGAGGCGCGGGGCAGGCAGACGGGCCGCACGGCGGGGCCCAGCCTGGCGGGCGCGGCCAGCCGCAGCAGGGCCAAGTCGGCGCCCAGCTCCACTGTGCTGTAGTTGTCTGGCACCAGGATGGCGGCCACCGCACGCACGTGCGCGCCGTCCAGGGGCCCGTCCTGGGAGTGCGCGCCCAGCACCACCGACCACTCGGCCGCGGGCTCCAGGGTCCCGTTCCTGCGCCGAGGCCGAGGCGGGAGAGTTTAGGTTGACGCTTTGGAGGGGCAGACCCTCGTGGGGGTGGGGACTCAGACCAGAAGAGGAGGTGGGGTCAGCAGGAGCCCAGGAGGGGCGGAGGCAGATCCAGACTGGGGGCTGAGACTCCTAAAAGGGGACTGGCGAATCCGATTTGGACTTGGTGATTGGGAGCATCGGAGAGATAGGTGGGATTCAGACTTGATATTGAGTGGAGCGGTGGCGCGACCCAGGACCCTGATACCTTGCGGAGCACCTAGCTTGCGGGGCAGAGAGTGGTAGTCTGGGCAGCTCGGCTCCAAATTAGCCTTGAGGACCGTAGGAGGTGGGGGAGGGGGTCGAACTGCAGGGGAGGGGTTGGCCTAGAAGGAGAGCGCAAATACTCACCTCACGAAACAGTGAGCAGCGGAGAGGACCCAGGAGGGGGCGATGAGGGAGCCCCCGCAGATGTGACCTCCCCCTTGATGCAGGCTCACCTGCCAAGGCCAGGTACCCGGCTGCGCATCTGACCCCCCCACGATGCGGGCAGCGGGCTCACGGCGCCCACAGTCTGCAATGGGGAGCCCTGGAGGTCAGAGTCCGCCTGAGATCTCCCACTGCAGAGGCCCAGGTAACTCAGGACAAATCCTTGTCCCGCACCCGGCTTCAGTTTGCCCCTCTGAACAAAGAACAAAGACCTGGGCACTTCTAAGTTTCTGGTCTTTTCCACCTCCCTCGAGGCCTAACCATCCTTAACTTTCCTTTAAGATCTGAGGATGCCCGGGCCTCTTCCTTACCCAGATCTTCAGGTTCTTCTTGGGTAGGACTGAGAGCTGGATGCCACGGGGTAAAGAGAGGAAGATACTGGTGACTTCCAGACTCCCAGCACTGCCCAGCCCAGCCCCACTTCCTGCTCTCCATCCACCACCTCCCACCCTCCCAATTCCCTGTCCCTTCAGTCCCCTACTAGCACCCATTGCTACCTCTCCCCTCTTTTCTGTCTCTGCACATGACTTTTCCCCATTCCAGCTGCCTTACCTGAGTCCTGGAAGGCTCCTGGGATGGGAGTGATGGCTGGGAAGACAGAGGAAGACAGGAAAAGGCTGGAGAGCTGCACTTACTATGTGCCCTCCCGGGCTCCCTCCCCTATCCCAGACTCCCACTCCCAGCTTTCCAGCTACTCCACCTCCCATGGCACCCAGGCCTCCTGTCTCCTGCCTTTGAAACACTGCTCCCTCTCCCTCTCCTGCCTCACTTCTCGCCTTCTGACATCCCCCTTCCTCTCCTCCTCTGACTCTACTTCCCTCCCTCTGACAACCCACTCCCCATGCAGAACCCAGGAACCCTGTTCTCCAGCTCCCCAGATGCTAGGACCTAGGCCCCTTGCAGCCTTCCCCTGTCCCCTGAGGTTACTTACCAAGGATCACAAGTGGGAGGAGCAGGTGCTGGGACATGGCACATTAGAGTCAGCTGGAGGCACAGAGGTGGGTGAAGGTCTGCTCCCTGCTACAGCTCTGTCACTGTCTAGGCAGCCTCGTGACTCCTGATGGTCCCAGAGCAGCCCCACCCTCCTTGGCTGGAGCCCATCTCCGGGAATCTGAGAGGATCTGGGCCTGGAAGGGGAAGGCAGGGAGCCTGAGGGCCCCACCCGGAGTCCTGTGCTCATCTCACATCTCTAGAGGCCAGGGTGGGGGTGGGGGCAGGTGTCCTAGCTCCAGGACACCTGTTGAGTGGGGGAGGGAGGAGTGGAGAACCCTGTGTGCAAAGGCCAAATAAGAAGACAGCCAGGGGCTGGGAGGCCAGTGTCCTGAGTCCTTGGTGAGGCAGGGCTGGGGTGAGCAGTGACCCTTGGGACAGGGGAGGTGGCCCCTCATTGGTATGACTCACCTGAGACCTCACCTCTGTTTGGGGTGCGGCTGCCCCAATGGCTTGGCCTTTTCTTCTCACACAGCTCTGGTTACTGGAGTTGCTGGCCAGGTCCGGGACAGAAGCCCTAGGGAATTTAATCCCATCCCAACAAAAGGATCACAGATTCTGGCAGGTTGGGCAGGGCATAGGGATTCTGGGAGGGGGCTGGGCAGGCTGGCAAGGCCAGAAAAAGATTCTACCCTTCTCTGTGTTAGAGTGAGTAGTCTCAGGTGTGCTGTCACTTACTTTTTGTGCGACCTTGGGAAAGTCACTCAACCTCTCAGTGTGTATCCGTAAGAGCCCATTTTAGAACACTATGGGTCCTCAAAGAGGACTTGACGAGAGTTTAATAAAGGAACTATTTGTGGAGGTGTAGGCAGGGTTAAGGAAACCAACATGGCTTGGTGAAGCACCCTGGGCCTCCCAGTAATGGAGAGCCCTTACTGGCTGTTGGCCTGGAGAACCGACAGTTACTGGAACCCAGAGGAGCTGCAGCTGCAGGACAGACAGAGCCAGCCAATGGGAGACATGGCCTTCAGTACAGAAACGTAACCTTTATCAACCTGCGGCCCAGCAGAGAGAGCTGGGAAATAAAAGTCCCCTCCTACCCTCCTGGCATCCTCTGGGCACCTGCCAGCTCCTCGCATGGTCTGACACCTACTCAAAGCCAGAAAGGGAGTCCGTGCTTGGTCCACACGGTTACTCCATGGGGAGCAAAGCAGGACGGAGAAGGGTGGAGCATGGAAATGGAGGGTCACTCAAAGGGTATCCACACGGGCATATCTGTTTTCTTGCCAATAATATAAGCTAATGATAATATTATTCTGTTTTTAGTCTAGTTTCCTTAGAAAACAGAGGCCTAGGCAAAGGCCTACATGCTTGTGCTTTATTGGTGCAATCCCAGGGTGGCAAGAGTGAGGGACAATGAGAGGTGAGCAGCAAGAGAGGAAATGCGAATACAGAGACCCAGTAATTGGATTCAACTGCTAATCTTGCTGGCCATGTCCAGTCCACCACAAATGATGAAGATAAACTTAGTGGTAACAAGTTCAGACTTGTTAACAATCCTGGGGTTTCAGGGATTCATTTAACTTGCTGCCTATGTAGGTATTTGCTCCTTAAAGGATAAAGAACTGGTCATTCCACAAAAACTCAGAAAAATAAGGCAATGGGCAAACCAAGGTAGGGAAAAAGAGTGTGTGTGGTGAATACAAAACATGCATGCCATGGAGAGCTTCACATACAAATTGATTGCTCCAGTTCGGTGGTTAATAAACATTTCAGTCCAGGACCCCCTTATACTCTTAAAATTTATTGAAGAATCCAAAGAGCTTTTGCTTATGTGGGTTGTAACTATCAATAGTTATTTGAAATTAAAACTGAGAAATACTTACAGTATTTATTAATTCAATAAAAAATAAATCAATTATATGTTAATGTAAATAGCATATTTTTATGAAAAGTATATTTTCCAAAGAAAAAAGTGAGTAGAGTGGCATTGTTTTACATTTTTACAAACATCCTTAATGTCTGGATTAATAAAATATACCTAGATTCCCCTGTCTGCTCCTTCTTCCAGCCTGTTGTGATGTAATGTGCCATGTACCCTCTGGAAACCTACACTGTACACTTGACATTATTATGAAAATAGTTTTTTTTTTTTTTTTTGAGACAGAGTCTCGCTCTGTTGCCCGGGCTAGAGTGCCGTGGCGTCAGCCTAGCTCACAGCAACCTCAAACTCCTGGGCTCGAGCGATCCTTCTGCCTCAGCCTCCCGAGTAGCTGGGACTACAGGCATGCGCCACCATGCCCGGCTCATTTTTTCTATATATATTTTTAGTTGGCCAGATAATTTCTTTCTATTTTTAGTAGAGACGAGGTCTCGCTCTTGCTCAGGCTGGTCTCGAACTCCTGAGCTCAAACAATCCACCCGCCTCGGCCTCCCAAGTGCTAGGATTACAGGCGTCAGCCACCGTGCCGGGCCTGAAAATAGTTTTGACCTTGGGCATCCCTTCAAAGGGTGTTGGAGACCTCTTCTGGACTTCCCAGACCATATTTGAGAACTGATGCTCTAAGAATCATTAGATTCTTAACCCTTTCCCCAACCCAACAGAGCTGAGGAACAGGACTTACTCCTCTAAATAGCACAGCGACTCTCCAAAGCAATGGATTTTGTGGGAGGAAGGGGAACACTTTCCTCTAGGGAGACAGATTGGACTTTCTAGGGGGTGCAAGTGCAGTTTGCAAAAGCTACCCATGTGATTCTGATAGTTCTGCCACTCTACGCTGCCTTTGCTTGAGAATCACTGTTTTAAGCTTCCTAGCAGCCAATGCAAAGAGGGAAATTCAAGCAGGAGTCTTTCTTTTCCAAGTACAGGACAGAAAATAAATTTCTTCTTGGGTTCTTGTGGAGAGGACACTTTGATAGAATGAAATCTTCCTTAACAACATCATTATGGCAAAACCAGCAAAGTGTTTCCTAAAGTTCACTTTTATAGTACTGTGTAATGTTAACCTATGTCACCATAATCACACCACAGTCAATAACTGGTTAAGGGAGATAATACATACATAGTTCTCTGGTCTAATTAGTGGAAGGGGAAATTATGGATCAGCTAGTGAATTAGTTTTGTATTGTTGATGTAATGAAATACCCTACACTTTCTGTTGCTGCTGTGACAAATTACCCTACACTTAGTGGCTTAAAACAACAAAAATTTATTATCCTACAATTTTGAAGAGTAGAAGTCTGATGTGGGTCTCTCTGGGCTAAAATCAGGGTGTCAATGGGCCTTCCTGGAGGCTCTGGGGAGAATCCATTTTTGCCTTTTCCAGATCCCAGAGGCCGTTCGTATTCCTTGGCTCCTGGTCCGTTCCCTCCATTTTCAGAGCCGGCAACGTTGCTTCTCTCTGACCCTTCTTCTGTCTTTACATCTTTCTCTCTGAACCAGGAAAAGTTCTCTGATTTTAGGGATTCATGTGATTAGATTAGGTCCACCTGGATAATCCATTTGTCTCTAAGTCCATGGCCTTATCACATCTGCAAAGTCCCTTTTGCCATATAAGGTAAAATATTCATAGGTTCTGGGGATTATGACATGGACATTTGGGGGGAACCATCATTCTGTCTACCACAGCCAGAGAAGTGGTGACTACTATGTCTCCTATCTTCCCAACGCATCTTGAGATCAAATTTTAGGACATCCCTCAATTCAGATGGGGAAATTGAGGTTTGAGTGGGGCCAACATTGACCTAGTCGTGCTCTTGTATTTCTTGGCCTGCTGGCTGTAGATGTCTATTGGTTCAATGTGGGCATTGTGGTGGTGGGGGTGGGCAGAAGGATTGTTTCTAGAACAGCTAATGTACATATGTGAGAATGAGTACTGATGTTTATGAATAAAAGTTAACACGAGCTATAGCTGCCACCAAAAAATGCAAAGTAGCTGATGAAAATCCTGTATTTGGCTTGGCGTGGTGGCTCACACCTATATTCCCAGCAGTTTGGGAGGCTGAGCCAGGGATTGCTTGAGCCCAGGGAGCTGCATTTGCACCACTGCACTCCAGTCTGCACCACTGCACTCCAGTCTGGGCAACAGAGCAAGACCTGTCTCAAAAACAAAAAAATTCTGTATTTGAAAGCGAGTGGATTGATGTGACTTTGTGTCTTATTTGCAATGAAAAAACCCCTCCCTTTAAAGAATCCTTAATTAAGAAGCACTAAGGCAACTCAATTTTTAAAAAAGGACAAAAGATTTTGTTTCTATTATCTATTGCTGTGTAATAAACCATCCCCAAACCTAGTGACTTAAGTTGGGTGTGGTGGGCATGTCCCAGCTACTTAGGAGGTTGAGGCAGGAGGATCTCTTGAGCCCCAGAGTTCAAAGCTGTAGTGCATGATGATCACATCTGTGAATAGCCTCTGCACTCCAGCCTGGGCAACATAGCAAGACCCTGTCCCTATTAAAAAAAGAAACAACAAAAAACCTAATGACTTAAAATCCATTTTATTGTCCTTCATGGTGTGTGGTGTGACTGGGCTCCACTGAGTGGTTCTTCTGCTGGTCTTGCTTGGTGTCTCTCATGTGGCTTCAATTAGATGCAGCTGAGGGTGAAGCTAGAAACATCTGACGGTTCAAGGTCTCTCCTCTCCATGAAGTCACTCTACATGGTCTCTCCAGCAGTGTATCTGGACTTCTTCATAGTGGCTCAGACCTGCTGAGAGCTCAAAAGCAGAAGCTGCTATGCCTTCTTATGGCTCAGGCACGGAACTGGCACAGCATCACTTGGCCAGCATTCTATAGGGTAAAGCAAGTCACAGACCCGCCCAGATTCAGAGAAGGAGGAAACTATTACACAGAGGGCATGGACACGAGCAGGCACAGTTCCTTTGGGGCCATCTTTGGAGCTGAGCTACCACCACCTTTAACAGGTACTTCACAAAAAGAAGATACCCAAATTGCCAATATACACATGAAAAGTTGTGCAACCCACCTGAGAGAAATGCAGATTTAAACCACCACACACCCACCAGAATGGCTAAATTAAAAAGGTTGACAACACCAAATGTTGGTAAGGATGCAGAGCAAATGAAATGCTCATACATTGCTGAGAGGTGGAGAAGGACTGTAAATTGCCATAAAAACTATTTGGCAATATAGACTAAAGCCAAACAGACGGCTATATTATAACCCAGCAACCAAATTCCTAGGTATAGACTCAAGAGAAATGAGTGTGCCAAAGGACTTGTGCAGACTGTAGTGTTCACAGCAGCTTTATTCACAAGAGCCAAAATCCAGAACATAAATATCCAGTAACAGGAAAATTGACAGATAAATTGGGGCATATTCATACAATGGAAAAGAATGAATTACTGACATGTGCAACAACATGAATGAATCTCACAGAAATTACTTTCAATGAATTGTATGCAACTTAGGAACAAGCAAAACTAATCGATGGTGATGGAAGTCAGATTAATGGTTACCTCTGGTTGAGGCATTGACTAGGAAGGAGCACAGAGGAACTTGCTGGAGTGCAAGAAAGTTCTAGATCTTGATGTAGGTGGTGGTTACACAGGTATATAGTAATGCAAAATTCATTGAGCTGTACCCTTAAGATTAGTACACTCTATGCACTTTTCTATGTGGCTCTTCCACCTGAATAAAAAGAGAAAAAACACACTTTGCAAATAAATGGATTCCAGGGTCTGTTAACAAAAAACCAAATGAACCAGACCCCCAAATTCTTTCCTTGACCAAAAACATTGGTAAAAGGTGTCCCATTCCATCAGATACATCAGGGCATGCATGTTATGTAGTTTCTGAAAGTTTAGTTAAAATAATGAAATCCTTTAGCATTTGGAAAAACAATAAAAACATGCTTAAGGAAAGTTGTTGATATTACATTTCCTGATAAAAGAGATCATTTCTTTAAACAAATTTTGGAACAGGTTAGTTTTTTCTGAATTAGGCTTCTCACTGAAAAGGCTAATTATCACTGACCTAGAAAAAAAGGCATTCTTCAGATAATCCTTGAAAATATTGTTTCTCTCAACCAAGCTCTTGCAGACCAGGCCAGGCACGGTGGCTCACACCTGTAATCCTAGCACTCTGGGACGCTGAAGTGGGGAGGGTCGCTTGAGCTCAGGAGTTGGAGACCACCCTGAGCAAGAGTGAGACCTGGTTTCTACTGAAAATAGAAAAAATTAGCTGGGCATGGCCGGGCGCGGTGGCTCACGCCTGTAATCCTAGCTCTCTGGGAGGCCGAGGCGGGCGGATCATTTGAGCTCAGGAGTTCGAGACCAGCCTGAGCAAGAGCGAGACCCCGTCTCTACTAAAAATAGAAAGAAATTATCTGGCCAACTAAAAATATATATACACAAAATTAGCTGGGCATGGTGGCGCATGCCTGTGGTCCCAGCTACTCGGGAGGCTGAGGCAGGAGGATTGCTTGAGCCCAGGAGTTTGAGGTTGCTGTGAGCTAGGCTGACGCCACAGCACTCACTCTAGCCGGGGCAACAAAGCGAGACTCTGTCTCAAAAAAAAAAAAAAAAAAAAAAAAAATTAGCCGGGCATGGTGGCGCATGCCTGTAGTCCTAGTTACTCTGGAGGCTGAGGCAGGAGG
>CM052448.1:31047945-31077990 GCA_028533085.1 Varecia variegata | reverse complement strand
GTGGCTCACACCTGTAATCCTAGCACTCTGGGAGGCCGAGGCGGGTGGATCATTTGAGCTCAGGAGTTCGAGATCAGCCTGAGCTCAGGAATTCAAGACCAACCTGCCCCATCTCTACTAAAAATAGAAAAATGAGCTGGGCATGGAGGCTGAGGCAGAAGGATTGTTTGAGCCCAGGAGTTTGAGGTTGCTGTGAGCTATGATGATGCCATTGCACTCTAGCCTGGGTGACAGAACGAGACTCTGTCTCAAAAAAAGAGGGAGAGAGAAAAAACAGAAACTCATTCAGATTAGCTTATCAAAAACAGAAGGACATTATAATAAGGATATTGAGAGCTTCTCATTGAATCCCAAGAGCTCCCAAGGGACTGGAGCTACATGTGCTGGGCTACCAGACCTGTGCTGTCCATCACAGAGGTCACTAACTACATGTGGTTATTTAAATTAATTAAAATTAAATTAAAATTAATTTAAATTTAAAATTCAATTCCTTAGTCACACTAATCACATTCCTAGTGCTCGATAGCCACATGGGGCTAGTAGTCACCATACTGGACAGCAGAGATACAGAACATTTCCATCTTCCCAGAAAGTCCTGTTGGACAGCCACTACTCTAGATTAATTGCCCAGCTTATAATGACATTTCGTATCTGCTCCCTTGATCCACAGGAGTGGGGCCTCCGCTGTTATTAAATCAGATTTAAATTTTTTTTTTCTCCAGCTTAGAAGTCTTCTGTAGCTGCTCAAGGCTCTTATAATAAAACCCAAACTCCTCAGTGTGGCCTACGATGCCCTGTGCAAAGAAGTCCCCGACTGATCTCATACTCTAAGCCGATTTGAAAGACACAGTCTCACCTCCCTGGCTGGTTCTTGGTCCAGGATAATTGACTCAAGGTGGGCCATACAGGGTGTTGGGAGGGATGGTTGTCTGCTGGTGATCCTGACTGTGCCTCCCCTCTGATGGGTTGGTATTTGTCATAGTTCTCTATAGAGGGGCATCCACATTGTATCTTGGTTTTGGATAGTTGACCTTTCCTATAAATGGTTTTGAATTTCTGATCACTAAGCATCACTACCTTTGTTAGGTCAGTAGATGAACTGTCTGGGATGTGACAGACCAACTTGTACTTAGAGCCCCAATCAGCTCACAGAAGAAACCACGTGTCTTCCCAACCCTATTTTGCCGGGAGATTTGGGTATAGCCAGGGATCTCCAACTTGATTTCTGCCCTGTTTCCAGACTGATTTTTATAGTAGACCAAGGTTTGGTGACTTTAATTCTAGTTCAGTAGTTGGCTTTGTGTTTTCCAACCCTCAGGCCAAGTCTAGCCAACAGTTTGTTTTTGTTAATCACCAAAATTTAAAAAAGAAAAAGACTGAGATTGCCGGGCGCGGTGGCTCACGCCTGTAATCCTATGGGAGGCCGAGGCGGGCGGATCATTTGAGCTCAGGAGTTCGAGAGCAGCCTGAGCAAGAGCGAGACCCCGTCTCTACTAAAAATAGAAAGAAATTATCTGGCCAACTAAAAATATAGAAAAAATTAGCCGAGCATGGTGGCACATGCTTGTAGTCCCAGCTACTCGGGAGGCTGAGGCAGAAGGATTGCTTAAGCCCAGGAGTTTGAGGTTGCTGTGAGCTAGGCTGACGCCATGGCACTCACTCTAGCCCGGGCAACAAAGCGAGACTCTGTCTCAAAAAAAAAAAAAAAAGAAAGAAACAGGGTCTTGCTCTGTCGCCCAGACTGGAGTGCAGTGAAGTGATCACAGTTCACTGCACTTCCAACTCTCGGGCTCAACTATCCTCTTGCCTCAGCCTCCTGAGTAGCTGGGACTAGAGGTGTGCACAGCCAGATTATTTTTAAATTTTTTGTAGAGAGAGGTCTCGCTCTTGCTCAGGCTGGTCACGAACTCCTGGCCTCAAGCGATCCTCCTGCCTCAGCCTTCCAAAGTGCTAGGATTACAAGCATGAGCCACTAGCCCTGCTGAAACATTTTTAAAAGCATGTGCAATTTTCATTTCAGTTGCCCCACAGAGAAAGATGGGAGAACTCTTCACAGTGTTTTGCATGTATCTTCCTGTCAAAATTTGCAAATGAATCTGAAAAACAAGTATACATACATATTTGGCAGGTGAGGGTCCAAGTCTCCTTGCTGGGTCAGGCAGAAACAAGTTTCTTCCGATTCCTTTGCGTATTGGGCAGGAAGCTCCTGTGCTGCTGCCCTTCTCAGCCCTTCTCTCTTCTGGATCTTCTTTAGAGCTGGAGACCCTGGAGCCCTGAGCCCTTGAAAAAGGCAAATGATGTGGAACCACTTTTTTGTTACATTTTCGTGAACCAGGTACCAGTGTTTTGGGGATGCCCAATTTGTTCCCTTGGGACCTCTCACCTGCTCAGAAGTGGACCTGGCACAATGATGGGACAATTTCCCATCCTGTCACCATGATCACCAAACTCCTTGCCCCTTGTCCTTTTCCTGTGTCCTGGCCCTGCCTCCTGGGAGACTTTCTGCGGTTCTCGCTCAGACCCAGCGAGCCATGTTGTCCTGTTCTAGCTCGTCCAAGCGGGTCTTTTCTTAGCACAAGCCAATTCTCTGCCCTGCTTTTACTTTTCCAGTCTCTTTACCATGACAACCTCTCTCCGAGACACAAAACCCAAGTGGGCCTCATGCAGGCAGGGGCACTTCCTGTCCTGGGTAGTGCCCAAGGAAATAATAAAGCAATTATTTCTTGCTTGAAGCAGTACATACTGAAGGATGGATGAGAGAAAGGTCATTTATTAATGTCTGCTATGTTCTAGGCCCAGTTAAGGGTGATTTGCAGATGGAAATATCATTTAATATTCACAGCAGACCTACAAAGTTGCTTTCTTTTACTCTTGTCTTGAGTGATGTGAAATAGTGGGGTTGTCTGATACCTCGGGGCCACTGCTCGGGTTTATGTAGGTTTTGTCCCGCATGAAGCCATCTGCCACGGGTGAATTGGGGCTGAGTGAAATCCAGCCCCTGCTCCCTTCCTCAAGCCTTGGGCCCTGCGAGAACTGAGTCCGCTTGGAGGAAGGGATACCTTTTTCTAATTTGCACAAAGACAGGCTGCAAGCTAGCGGTGGCCTGGGTCTGGCCCAAAGCTCACGCTGTCATCATCCCTCCACACTCTTCCTCGGGCCAGCGAACACACAGAAGGAGAAGGACACTGCCTGTTCTCTAGCCCTTCTGCAAGGACCCAGCTAAAGTACCCGGTCAGGACAGGCCCTCGGTCAAGCTTACCCCTCTCTGTTTGTATCACTCTTTTTTTTGGAGACAGAGTCTCACTCTGTTGCCCGGGCCAATGCCATGATATCAGTCTAGCTCACAGCAACCTCAAATTCCTGGGTTCAAGCGATCCTCCTGCCTCAGCCTCCCGAGTAGCTGGGACTACAGGTTTGAGCTACTGCGCCCTTCATTCTTTTTTTTTGTTTGTTTGTTTGAGACAGAGTCTCATTCTGTGGTCCTGGGTAGAGTGCAGTGGCATCATCACAGCTCACTGCAACCTCAAACTCCTGGGCTCAAGTGATCCTCCTGCCTCAGCCTCTGAGTAGCTGGGACTACTAGCACATGCCAACACGCCTGGCTAATTTTTCCTATTTTTGGTAGAGACGGGGTCTCACTCTTGCTCAGGCTGGTCTGGAACTCCTGACCTCAAACGATCCTCCCGCCTCGGCCTTCCAGAGTGCTAGGATTACAGGTGTGAGCCACCCCCTCCCCCAGGGTGTTTGTACCATTCTTGCCTGGAGAAATGCCTTAACCATCTGGTAAACTCCCAGCTGAAATGTCATCTTCTCAGTGATGACTGCCTATCCCACCCTGCTCACTGAAAAACTAATCACCCCACCTCTGGTCCTACCTCATAATATCCTCTTATAACCTACTTCCCTGTGCTGCTTTGTAAGAGTCAATTCCCTTTTTGAATCGGTCAATATATGCACATGGTAAAAAATTAAAATATGAAGGATCCAGGGAAAAGTGAGTTTCCTTCACACACTTGACCCCAAGTTTCCCAGATTCCTTCCCCAGAAATAAAGACTGTGGCTAGTTTTTCTTTTTCACAAACATATATACCAATAATTCTCTTCCTTCCTCCTTCCCTTTTAAAAGCCCAAATAGTAGCAGATTACACACATTGTTCAGCACCTTGCTCCACTCTCCCTGTTAATAATAGAGTTTGGGTAGTGTTTCCCTTTGTACATTTAGATTCACCTGATTTTTTTAAAAAAATCTCAAAGTAGAGCCGTATTTACAGTGATTCTTAATGAGGGGTGATTTTGCTTTTTTTTTTTTTTTTTTTTTTTTAAAAGACAGAGTCTGGCTCTGTCACCCAGGCTGAGCTGGAGTGCAGTGGAGTCATCATAGCTAAGTGCATCCTCGAACTCCTGGGTTCAAGCAATTCTCCTGCCTCAGCCTCCTCAGTAGCTGGGACTATAGGCCCTGGGACAATTTTTCCCCTGACTCCTCCCAGGGACATTTGGCAATGCCTGGAGATAATTTTGGTCATCACAACCAGGGTTCTTATTAACATCTAGTGTGCAGAGACCAGGGATGCTGCTAAATATCCTACAATACACAGGACAGCTACCCCCCCAAACAAAAAATTATCTCACCCAAAATGCCAACCATGCTCAGAGTGAGAAACCTTGCTGTATAATAATTAAGTCAATCAAATCCCCTAGTGATGGCCATTTGAGTTGTTTCTAATACATATATTTTTCTCAGACAGGACTTGCTATGTTGCCCAGGCTGCTCGCAAACTCCTGGGCTCAAGTGATCCTCCCACCTCAGCCTCCCAAGTAGCTGGGACTACAGGGGTTCACCACCATACCTGGCTTCTAATATTTTGATGTATAAACAATGTTACAATGACAAGAGTATAAATTGTAGTTCTTAGTTGCAGATGACATAATCCATTTTAGTTAGTTAAAGCAGAAAGGGATTATGATAGGTGAAATTACCAAATTTCTGACAGTGTCAAGAAGTCAAGGTTGGACGCTTCCCAGGCAGGAATACATATGAGGTTAAGGGATCAACACCGCCATAGAATTTTTCTAGTGAAAATGCCAGTGCTGTCGCCTCCTGCCATTGACATTAATGATTCCAGGAATGTTATAATATAACCTCCACCAGAGCTACCTACCCCTGAAGAACCAAAGGCTTGGGCTGCTATCTGGGCAGAACACCTGAACTTTCTACTCATGGTTGCTGCCTCCAGTCTTGGGGGATGCATCTGCTTGACACAATCGGGCTGGAGATGATCAAGACACAGGGTGGGAACTTAGGCAGATCAGAGTGGACATACACATCCGGCAGCTGAAAGCATGATGTGGATGAGATTGTCTAGAGCCAGAGTTCTTCACCTGGACTCCCTGCAAGGGGTCTGAGGATAGCATTGAGGGGGTCACAAACTTGGAGGGGAAAACATTGTATTTTTATTTTCACTAACCTTTAATTGACATTAAGCATTTTCCCTCAATCACAGCATTATTAGCAGTTCCTGGGTCTCTGTTACCATCAGAAATCTCTGAGATTTCATATCACACATCACAGTTGTTGCAGGTATCTCAAAATATTTTTACATTCCACTCTACTTCAAAATTATGATAGTTATTAGACTTGCCAGCAGATCTGTATATTTGATGAATTAGTATGTCATAAAGATATTTTAAAAATATTTTGATGGGCCGGGCGAGGTGGCTCACGCCTGTAATCCTAGCACTCTGGGAGGCCGAGGTGGGTGGATCACTCAAGGTCAGGAGTTCGAGACCAGCCTGAGCAAGGGCCAGACCCTGTCTCTACTAAAAATAGAAAGAAATTATCTGGACAATTAAAAATAAACATATAGAAAATTAGCCGGGCATGGTGGCACATGCCTGTAGTCCTAGCTACTTGGGAGGCTGAGGCAATAGGATTGCTTGAGTCCAGGAGTTTGAGGTTGCTGTGAGCTAGGCTGACGCCACGGCACTCTAGCCTGGGCAACAGAGCCAGACTCTGCCTCAAAAAAAAAAAAAAAAAAGAATATTTTGGTGACTGTATTTCCATTTAATTAGTTTCCTTTATATTCTTACAAAATTTGTTTTATGCATTTAAAAATACTATTCTATGGTGGCTCACGCCTATAATCCTAGCACTCTGGGAGGCTGAGGTGGGTGGATTGTTTAAGCTCAGGAGTTCGAGACCAGCCTGAGCAAGAGCAAGACCCCGTCTCTACTAAAAATAGAAAGAAATTAGCAAAAAAATTAGCCAGGCATGGTGGCGCACGCCTGTCATCCCAGCTACTCGGGAAGCTGAGGCAGGAGGATTGCTTAAGCCCAGGAGTTTGAGGTTGCTGTGAGCTAGGCTGACACCATGGCACTGTACCCCAGGCAACAGAGTGAGACTCTGTCTCAAAAAAAAAAAAATAAATAAAATAAATAAAATAAAAATACTATTCTAAGAAGGGGTCCACAGACTTCACCAGACTCTGGCACAAAGAGAAGTTAAGAATCTCTGATCTGGGAACTGGTTACAAATCTAACTGCCTCTAAGGATTAGCTAGAGGCCTGAAAAATCAGGGCCTTCTTTGGTTTTCCTACTTTTGATGGGAAGAAATATTTCCCTTTCCTTTTGACTCTATTCTTTTTTTTTTTTTTATGAGATAGGGTCTTGCTCCATAGCTCAGGCTAGAGTGCAGTGGTGTCATCACAGCTCACTGCAACCTCAAACTCCTGGGCTCAATTGATCCTGTTTCCTCAGCCTCCAGAGTAGCTGGGACTACAGGTGCGCAGCACCACATCTGGCTAATTTTTTTGAAAAAATTTTTTTGTAGAGATGAGGTCTTGCTATGTTGTCCAGACTGGTCTTGAACTCCTGGGCTCAAGCAGTCCTCCTGCCTTGGCCTCCCAAAGTGCTAAGATTACAGGTGTGAGCTACTGAGCCTGACCGTTTTAATTCTATTCTAAGAAAAATTTCATTAAATATCCAATATAGGCCGGGCGCGGTGGCTCACACCTGTAATCCTAGCACTCTGGGAGGCCGAGGCGGGCGGATCACTCAAGGTCAGGAGTTCGAGACCAGCCTGAGCAAGAGCAAGACCCTGTCTCTACTAAAAATAGAAAGAAATTATCTGGCCAACTAAAAATATACATAGAAAAAATTAGCTGGGCATGGTGGCACATCCCTATAGTCCCAGCTACTTGGGAGGCTGAGGCAGTAGGATCGCTTAAGCCCAGGAGTTTGAGGTTGCTGTGAGCTAGGCTGACGCCACGGCACTCACTCCAGCCTGGGCAGCAAAGCGAGACTCTGTCTCAAAAAAAAAAAAAAAAAAAAAAATATGTATATATATATATATATATCCAATATAAATGTTAATTGACATTGGCTTCCAGGTCAGAAATATGAGGGAGTAAAGAAGCCTGTCATGAACTGTAAGCACATGCTCCAGTTAAAGGCAGCAACTTCTTGTTCACGCTGACCCCTGCCCTTTGGGAAAGTGGGTCGGGGATGACCAGACCCTTCAATTTTCAAGAAAAGCCAGAAGTTTAAGTTTTTGCATATTTCCCTATTTTTATTGTTGATAATTAGTTTAAAAATTAAAAGCAACATGCATGTCACACAAAATCTGTCTACAGGCTGCATTTCAAACCAGGCTGCAGTTGGGGTCTTGGGCCTCAAGGGAAATACAAAGAAGGCCACATACAGAAACCTGGAGAACACTGCTGCCTATTGGGTGTGCAGAGGAAGAGAAGCAGAGGAAGGAGACAGGGAAAAGCAGGAGGGCTGGGAGCAGGGATAGCAACTAAGGAGACTTTGAGAAGGAGTGTAAGGCCCTTGTATTATGGAACTCAGGAGAGGTCCACCTAGAGAGATAAACCTGGAGAAATGGCCACTCCATGTAGCCTTTCAGAGGTCACAAGTTGAGCCTGCCACTCTGCCCCAAGAGTGGCCTCACCCATGCCTTTGTCTTAGCAATTCCTTCTGCTTATTAAACCCTTTCCTCCCTTGCTGCTTGGTGAACTCCTACTTATCCTGTAAGCCTTGACTTCAATGTTACCATCTCTCTGTAGTGTTCTGTGATTGTCCAGCTAATAGATGACTTACTCTGCTGGGGTTTCCACAGTCCTTGATTCCATGTTACAGCACTTACTACATTCGAGACTCAAGTACAGTTTGTGGTCTGTGTGTATCACCCCCACCCACCCCCTGGCCATAAGGTCCTGTGATTTAGGGACTGGATCTTTTTTTATCCTTCTCTCTCCAGTCTGCCCCATGCTTGGCACATACTATGCAGTGCTCAAGTGATGTCTGCTGAAGTGAAGGGGTTAAGAGCAGGAACTCAGAGCCAGGCTGCCTGGGTTGGGAACCCGGCTTTACCACTTTTTGTGTAGCCCTGGGCACAGCTTTTGACCTTTCTGTGCCCATTTTCTCATCTGTAAAATGTAATCCTCTCATCAACTTTTTGTTGTGAAGAATAAAATTAATAAGTTATACTCAAAGAATTCAGAACAGTGCCTGACACTTAGTAAGCCTTATCAGTTAGCTATTACATATTATATATCATTATTATTGTCAGCTTTTTTATTAAATGTTCGCTTCGTCTGTTTTGTACACTAAAGCATCCCCCGTGCCTAGAACATAGCAGGTGCTTAATAAATATTTGTTGACTTAATGAATGAGTGATGGACTTCCTTTTGCCCTCACTGGAGAGTCACGCTGCCCTTCCAATGGGAGTGGGGCGAGTATTGGGGTATTCAGGGCCAGCATGGCTGAAATTAAGAGCTTAGTAGAAGTTTGTGGACAGGCCTCAGGCATAGCCCTTATTGTTTCTCTAGAAAAGGTGTTCAATTCTCAAAGGAACTTCTGAAATCCAAGTCCAAAGTTAAGTTGGGAAGGAAAATCTGCATGGCATGTGTACCAGGAATAACCTCTTTTGTCTTATTTGTTTTGTTCAGTGGTTTCAAATTGCTTTCTCCCGGCAAGGCTGATGAGAGTGCAAGATGCACATGAATTTGAATCTCACTTTTTGTCCTTTCTCTCACAGGAAGCGAACAGGCGTCCAAACACCCTAAACTGATCACGTAAGCAGCAAAAGGAGTGCTTTGCAGTAACACAAACCTGGATTCGAATCACAACTCTTCACTCTTAGCTGCTCTATAGTCACGGATTGATTGTCCCTGGTCTCTCTGAGTCTCACTTTTCTTATCTATAAAATGGAGATATTTTTCTTCACAAGATTGAGATAAGAAATTATTCGTGCATTTTGAAACTACTTAAGCTTTGTATAAATGCGTTATTCTTGGGATCTCTACTGGTTCCTTGCTAGGGTTTTAGAAAAATAACAAGTAGGTCCTTATCGGTAAAAGTCTGGAGATCCTTAATATAACGTCGATGCTCTCTGAGGCCCAAGGAGGGCCTGGAATTTCCCTCCCCGCGGTAGTCAGGGGCAGAGCCCTGAGGGTTTGGGTGAGAGCTCATTGGGGCACCAGACTAACGCCCAGGGGTCCGAGCTAAAAATTCATGCTTTCTTTCAGGTCAAATGTCACAATCCAGAAATCCCGTTAAGGACTGAAGAAAAGGCAACCCCGAAAGACAGTGAAGGGAAACCGAGACGCAAGGAGAGAGAGGCTCTGCTTGTTGTCAGGGGCGGAACGTTAGAGTCAGAAAGGGAGGTTGTGGAAGGGCAATGGAGGGCAGGAGCTGGCCATCCTGAGTGAAAGTGAGGCCCAGAGAAAGGGGCCGGCCACAGGAATTTCAGTTCCCACCCTGCGACTCCGGGCTTGGGCTACAGTTCCGTCCGCAGACGCCCGGGGCCCCTCGCCCCGCCCTCAGCGGGCGATTGGACCGTACCACAGTTTCCTTACAGGGGCGTAGGTGGATCGTGGGCTAGTCCTGCAGGGGAAACTGCAGTTCTTCATCGGAAAAACATGATTATATGTAGTATTAACGTGGTTCTTAGTTTATCTGTTTCCCTTCTGTCCGCTCAGACCTTTTACGGTTCCTGGGAAGTGCTGGGATTCCAGCCCTGCTTTCCCCTTTCCTTTTGCACACTTGGTACAGCCCCCCGCGGTGCGTGGGCGGGGAGGCGTACATAAGCCTCGACGCAGGAGGCGGGGCCGCTCAGTCCTCGCGGCGTCGGTGCTCTGTGGTGTTGGAATCTTGCTGCTTGTTGGCCGTGCGCGCGTGCGCGGACATGGCCTCAAACGGTATGTAAGGGCGCGAGGCGGCGGCGGCGCGCCGGTCCGAGGCCTCGTTCCCTCCCAGCTGGGCTTTTGATTTTCGGTGGGAGCGGGGCGGCGATCGCGTGTGGGATCTCCTCGTACCACTGTGGCGGGAAGCAGCGGAGAGGGGTGGAAGGGGGAGGCCGATGTCGCCATTTTGTTTCGCTCCTCTGGCGCTTCTCGTGCGGCGCGGGAAGTCTTCCCTTCGCAGTCTATTTACTTGAGGTGAGGGCTGGGAGGGATGCTTCTTGGTGATTTGAACCGTTAGGTAAGGATGGAAATTCCCGATCTCCATGCCCTCACCCCCCACTCCCAGCCCCGCGCTCGGGCCCGCTTTGTCGCAGTGCTGCATCCGGGCACTCGGTGCGCGCACGCGCTCTGCTGGCCCCTCCCCCCTTTCTTGCGGCGCGTATCCCCCTTCCCCGCCTCGTGTTGGCCTGGCTTTTTGTCGCGAGACCCTTTGCGGAAGATTCCGGAGCCGGCGTAGCGTGTGGGCCTCGTTCCGTAGGGTCTCTCGGGAAGGGGCCGGACCGCCCCGTTTCCGCTTTGGTTGCCACGCGGCCGGAGGCGGAGGCTCAGGATTGGGATCGCGCGCCTGCTTAACGGTTTGGGGGTTGGGGATCGACCAACGGTGTGGGGGACCTGGCTCGAGGGTTTTCCCGCCTAAATTTATTTCTGAGGGGGGAACCGGAAAGAATGGCAGCCAGAGACCACACCCTCTGCCGATCCTTTTGCATTTTCCTGCGGGGGAAGCGCCTCAGTTTCCTGAATTGAGGGAATGAGTTGATCCTGCTAGTGACTCTTTAGTGTGGCGTTTTAAAAGCACTTTCATTACCTGTGGTTGGCTAGGTCTCCCCACAGCTCTGAGGAGGAAGGCAGGGTAGATGACAAAAACGGCATCATTTGGAGCCACAGGGCTGGGGACTTACGTACCAGTTGACTTTGGCCTCCTGAGGCGAACACTTTGAAGATCTCTGCCGTTTGGGGTCAAAGGGCTCTCTTGTCTTGGTACCCTGGGTTTGCACTAAAAGCTCACTTTATCATTTCCAAGGTTGGTCAGAGGGTGAAGAATGGTCTTTCTGAGAAATTCTTTGGGTTTTGGTTAAGAGAGTGGAGGCCACATTCTGAACATTGCTGTCTTGGGCTTGAATTTAAACCTGTGCTACTTAGTACCTCTGTCACTTGAGGCCAATTAACTGTCTCTTGACTCCTGGTGATCATGCTTTTCTCATAGAATGGGTGTGAAAATGAAATGTGCATAGAATATTCCAGAGCGGTTCCTGGCCTGAATTGAGTTTGCAGGAAATTGTAGCTGTCCGTCGAGACCCTTGGTTTTTCCAATAGTTAAGGTTTCTTGATCTTTGTAAAACTTTACATTTTCTTTGCTGTAAGAAAACTTGACTATGATCTGAACATAGAAACTAAGATCTGTTTGTCTTCTCAGTGTCTCATGGAGGAATTTATGTCCTTTCTTTCAACATAGTCTTGTTTTTTTTTGATTGGAGGAACAGAGTAATTAGCTCTGTTCCACTCAGAGTGATGCCTGAAAGTAATGTGATTTGTTTTTTTTTTGACAGACTATACCCAACAAGCAACCCAAAGGTGAGTGCCATTTTTGGGCTTCTAGAATTTTTAGAGGGCAAGGATGGTGAAGATATCTTTTTCTAATTGTGCTGTTTTTCTTTTTCTCTAGCTACGGGGCCTATCCCACCCAGCCGGGGCAGGGCTACTCCCAGCAGGGCAGTCAGCCCTATGGACAGCAGAGTTACAGTGGTTACGGCCAGTCAGACACTTCAGGCTATGGCCAGAGCAGCTATGGTGGTTCTTACGGACAGACCCAGAACAGTGAGTCTCTCAGTGGGTCACCCCGCCTCTTCCTGCTTTGTGAATGTTGCTTTTCTTAAACCGGAGCAGCCAGCGCTGAAACGTTGAAGCGGTCCCATGGTTTTTTCCTCCCCTAACCAGTGTATGATTCTTAAAACTCTTTGGAGTCAGACCTTTCAAATAAAAATGTTTATTGGTTTGTAATTCTGTTTCTTTTATTTTTGACATTTTACTTTTCTTTGCTTTTTGGGGGGGAAGGAGACAGGGTTTTGATACGTTGCCCAGGCTAGTCTTGAACTCCTGGGCTCAAGCATCTGATCCTTCCACCCCAGCCTCCTGAGTAGCTGGGATTACAGGCATGCACCACTGTGTCTGGCTTGACTTTTTACTTTTACATTTATGCTGGACCTTTTGCTATTTCTCTTCTCAGCATTAAAGAGGGTGTATTCTCTAAAGGAAGAACCAGTTTAAAGCTGATTCTTATACGGAGAAAATGGTTTGCATAAAGATGTTTGAAGTCAGGCTACCATGTATCATGTGATAACATAAGAGGGTGGAATTTGCTCAAACGTTCTGAAGTGTAAATAACTAATGTGGGTTGTCTTGTATACAGTGTACACGTACCAGCTCATTAAAATGCTGTTAATAAATAGGGATCTTTGGGGTTGTGATTAGGGGGTGGCCCTGGAGACTGGCTTTGGGATAGGGAGGATGAAATTGGGACTGTCCTGAAGAGTCAGTATGAGTTAAAGCATTAACCTTAGAGTATAAAAGAAGTGTAATTTCTTTGACTATGAATCGCAAGATTAATAGCTTCTAAAAGGCTGACTTTTCAAGTATGGGTGAATATTAGCTAGTATATGTTTTCTTCAACCCATTCCTTTCCTTTTTTCTTTCCTCATAGCTTCAGTGACTGCATTTTTCTTTTCCTTGTAGCAGGCTATAGCACTCAGTCAACTCCCCAGGGATATGGCTCAGCTGGTGGCTATGGCAGTAGCCAGAGTTCCCAGTCATCTTATGGGCAGCAGTCCTCCTACCCTGGCTATGGCCAGCAGCCGGCTCCCAGCAGCACCTCGGGAAGGTAAGGTGTTCTGGGGGCAAGGCTTGAAAGATTAGGGGTGAATTGATACGGAATGATGAATGACCAGCAGTAGGAGCAATTATGAGATGTGGATTGGAGGTGGTGGAGTCTGCACTGGCTACAGAGAAATGCAATGTACTAAAAGTGAAAGGAAGTTTTGGGCATGCTGGGGTTATGATCGTTTCCTTTTTGTTTCTCTTAGTTACAGTAGCAGTTCTCAGAGCAGCAGCTATGGGCAGCCCCCGAGTGGGGGCTACGGCCAACAGTCTGGCTATGGTGGACAGCAACAAAGCTACGGGCAGCAGCAAAGCTCCTATAATCCCCCTCAGGGCTATGGACAGCAGAGCCAGTATAACAGTGGCAGTGGAGGTGGCGGAGGGGGTGGTGGAGGTGAGACGGTGTCTTCAGCTTTTTCTCATACCTATTTTCTGTAAGGATTTGTATTCTGTTTGGCCCTTGTCCTAAAAGGATTGCTTTCTTGTTTCCTAGCTCTCTTTAATTTCTGTTGTCCTTTATTCTCTGGTACTGTTGAACCCTTGTTGGTGCTACTTTACAGTCTTTTTTTCTTTGTTGTTGTTAAAGCATTCTTTTTTTCCTGACAGGTAACTATGGCCAAGATCAGCCCTCCATGAGTGGTGGCAGTGGTGGTTATGGCAATCAGGACCAGAGTGGTGGCGGCAGTGGCTACGGGGGAGGCCAGCAGGACCGTGGGGGCCGCGGCAGGGGCGGTGGCGGTGGTTACAACCGCAGCAGTGGTGGCTATGAACCCAGAGGTCGTGGAGGTGGCCGTGGAGGCAGAGGTGGCATGGGGTAGGTGTCTTGTGAGCCAGGGAGTGTATTTTGTGGGGAGGGTCAGGGGTTGCATGAATCTCCCCTAAAGCCAGTCCCTAGTACATTGTTTAGTATTCTTGTCCTTGGGATCTGTAAGGGCTTTGATTTGGAGGCAGTGACTTTCTTTGTACATCCCTGTTTTGTGAGAATTTGGGAGCCTGAACTCTCATCCACACCACTGAATAGAGATTTGAGTATTGATGCTTTTATTTCCAAAGAAAAAATACATAGATGTGTATGGACTGGAGTCATTGTTACCCCAAGCAAGAAACATGGAAGTAAAGACTTCTTTCTCTGCAAGGGAAACCGATGATCCCACTCCTGGGAAATAGTAGGGAAACTTGGTATGTGTATTCCCATGTGTCCTTTAAGGGAGTTGGTAATGTTAACCTGATTTCAGCTTCCAGGAATTGGCTATTCTGTAGTCATTTGAATCCATGAGCTTGATTTGCACTAATTTGACTGACATTGATTTTGTGTGTGTCTTGGTTTATGGGGTCATCTGAAGTGTGCAGACCTTTTGGGCAAAAGTACTCTTGACAGTGGTATCCCACCTATTTGTCCCACTGTCTTGGTTTTCCCTGGTTACTTAAAAAACATCAGCTTGTCCAAACAGACCTTCTTTCCTTTCTTCTCACTGAAGTTGATTTGAAGTAAAACCTTTATACTTACCTGCTAGGGGAGATACCATGATCATGAAGTGAAACCTAGATTTGATGTTAAAACAGTCGTCAAATCTGTTGGTGAATATGATTTGAAGGACCCTACTCTGTCTCCCTTGAAAAAGGGGAGGATTGTCAGTGTTACTCCTTTTTGGAAAAAGTAGGTTTTTTAAATGAGTTTGTATATGGTAAGTATTCAGGGGTGGGTGGGGGCAATCTCAAAAACGTACAAAAATAAGGAAAACTCTGTTGTGTGCGTGTGTTTAATGCAAAACTTTAAAAAGAAAAGCAACTGTTATGTGACTGTTAACTTGCTCTGCATTTTATGTGCCACAGGTATGAAAGGTGACATTGCAAAATACTCCGCTCTTCTCGCAGTGTAGAAGGGGTGACCCCGGGGGAGGGGGAAAATCAAAAACAGCTCAGTAGTTAGGACAGGCTTAGCTAAGTTTGTCTCGCTTTAAGGGGAAATTGCCTTTGGTTTTGACTTTTTATGGAACGGGGTTGGGTCTGCTTGCTGCTTTCAAAGCAAAAATCACAAAAATGTGTTCAGGGCTACCCCAGCCTGGTGTGAAATGTCTTCTGGGTAAATTGGGGGTAGGGTTTTTAAACCACCTACTGGGTTGTCAACCACTCTCAGCAAGAGGAAAAAAACATCTGCTACATCGGAAGAAGGACCAAGGAAAATGGGTCATTTTTTTTCCAGAGGAAATAGACATATCTTTTAAAGCAAAATCTTTAATAACTGTGTCTGAGAAATTGCACACGTGTGTGTGACATGCTCAAAGGTCAGACAAGGGGTGGTCAGGAAGGGATGTATTTTAGTAGCCACTTGTATCTTTTCCCAAAAACACCTACCCATGTTTGGGGAATGTTAAAATCAAAAAACACCCTTTTGTAGCCGTTGGAAGCTTCATGTCCTTTCTTCTAACTTGTCTTCTCCAGCGGAAGTGACCGTGGTGGCTTCAATAAATTTGGTGGTAAGTGAACAGAGTTTCCAAAATTCCCAACTCCCAGCAATGCTTTGTCTGATTGTTCATTTGCAGATGTCTTAGCGTGTTAAGTGTCAAAGGTTTTGAAGTGTCCAGAACCACCTCCAGAAGGGGGTGGGGTAGAATGCCACCTGCTGCCAGGTGTGTGCTAACCTGGAGGCAGGCAGGGATAGGACTCAGTAGTCACTGGTACCAAATTGGTTTGACCAGGTTAATATGAGGTGTCTAGTAGGCCTCTGACGGGTATTGCCACACCTGGCACTTAGTGACCACCATCATGACACATGGAGAGTGTGTGCTGGAACACATGGTGCCAAGTTGGCTTTAGGATCCTTTTGATCACTGTGTCCAAGGCTAGCGTGTGTGGCCGTGTGTATGACAACCTCCAAATGTTTTAATTCTGGGAGAGGGATGTGAAATAATTGCCCTGCCCTGAGAATGGTGAAGTTGGTAAATATTTATGTATTAAGTACTGAATGGTGTCAATGCAATTTTACATATATGGACGTAACTCAGATGGGCAAATAGAAACTAGCTCTGGGAAGGAAGGTATGGACTACTTCAAGAAAGATTGGGAGCATGTGTGGCTCATCGGAAATAACCAGGTCTTAAACAGCACAAACTGAATTCATGGAAAAAATGGCAAATTTGAGAAGTCCCCCAGTAAGCTGGAACTTTTCTGGTTTGGTTAACTAACAAAAGGTTTCTTGATTTTTCTCAGCATTTAAAGCCAAAGGGTTCATGACTTAGGTGTCATTGCGTGTGGGTACAATGTTTATATATGGCAAATTCAGATGAACATTGGTCAAAGACGGTCTCTGGGAAAAAAGTAGAGGCTGCATTATGGAAATAAGATTTCTGGTCTGTTTCCTGGGATATGCTTTAAAAATACAATAGCTATTATGTATGTTTTTTATTTTCATGTGGTTGGGGAAACATAACATGGTTTTAAGAGTGGTTTCTAAAGATGAAATTAAAAATTGTTCCACGAGGGATAAGTGTCTTTGGTGTTAAAGTTTGGAGAAACTGGATGGATGCACATCACATTGCTGGTGGTGAGCCCATATCTCTCTGGGGTGAGAGAACAGGGCCAAGCTGTGAGTTGGTTTGTTAACTTTAATGGGTCTACCCCCCTCCCCCATCTGTGCTGAGGACATTTCCCAGCCTGAGCTGGGGGAGGCAGCATTTTCTGAAGTGTGGAGTTGTCCCTATGGGGACTCAAGTTACAGATCTTAAGAAAAGGGGCCTATGTCTTCCCCAGCCCTGCCCTAGGATTTTCTCCTCTGGGCAGGCAACCCAGGACAGGATTTGGAGTGAGGCTGTGAGCACTTACCTGATATTTTACAAGAATTTGGATTTAGTGTTAATTTTTTTCCCGTGTTTTTTCCTGTTGACTAACGGCTCTTCTTTTCCTTGTTTTTTTTGTTTTTGTTTTCTTTGTTTCCATGTCACTTAAGGCCCTCGGGACCAAGGATCACGTCATGACTCCGGTGAGTCCATAGGTGGCACAAAAGAGTGGCTGCAGTGGTGGATACTCTTCCTGGATACTCTTTGAAACTGAAAAACAATGGGTAGATTAGAGAGTTTAGGTGTAACTTTAGTTGGCACTGGTTCATAAATGATTATATGTCAGAAATAATCTGATTTGTGGGTTCCTACTCCAGCAATTTAGAAGGTCTGGGATTAGCCTGAGAATAGGCATTTCTAACAGGTCCCAGGTGATGCTCATGCATCTGTGGACCACACTCCAGAGTTGTTGATTTAAAGCAGTGATTTTTTGAAATGTAAATCATGTCAAATTGGTGAACAAAACTAGTGAACAAAAGACCCTATAGCATTACACATAAGGAGAAGCATTTAATGAATCTTTAGTTTTGATGATATTCATGTTTGTGTACTAGATTTTAATGTAAAATGGGTTTCTTCAGTGGAAAGTGGATGTACTTTGTCGTGTGATCTCGGGCAGTTAACTTTTGAGCCCTGGTTTCTGTATAGCGTATTAACATGTTTCAAAGGGTAGCTGTAAAACTAAATGTAAAATTTATGAACATGGCTAGCATATAAGCTCTCAAATATTAAAATACATTAACTGCCATGTGAGTTGTATTTAACTCACTCTAGTTTTGAGCCCGGGGCCTCGTGATGTATCTGTAACTCACACATCCCTTTACCTTGGATGCCACATGAACTATTTTTCAAGTTGCATATAACTCACACATGGAAAACAATAAAAAATAACCATTTTTCATTCAATTAGAAAGGATCATTGTGTTTTTGAAGTTTTTATTCTATTTTCATAATAAAACACTGTGGCCCCCAAGGAAAAAAATTATTTTTTCTAGTGTGGCAGTCAATGTGTTAAATTATCTAACCTAAACCAAAAATGTTCCTGGTTGCTTGACTGATAAATAAGTCCTTTTGATAAGTTTTTCCCCCTTGAAGCTTAATGTCAAGCGTTTCTTAGATTGGGTCACTTGTCTTAACGTTTTCTTTACCATCGTTTTCTCTTTCTTTTTTTCTTTTTTTTTTTTTTTTACTTTTGTTTTACGTTCGCTCCTCAAATTTGCATTTCTTCCGTGTTCAACAAGTAGAACAGGATAATTCAGACAACAACACGATCTTCGTGCAAGGCCTGGGGGAGAATGTTACAATTGAGTCTGTGGCTGATTACTTCAAACAGATTGGTATTATTAAGGTACTTGTGGAGCAGAGTGGGTGCTTTATATAAGTGTTGCAGGCTTTTGGGTTTCACACATTAGTAAAAATAAGTCTTAATGGTTGCCAGAAGTGAAAACAAAAGTCTTTAATGGTTGTCAGCTTAATTTGTTGAGGAAAGCCCATTAGCTGTTTTTTTTTTGTTGTTGTTGTTTGTTTGTTTTTGACACGGGGTCTGTTTCTAGGGCTATCAGTGGCATCGTCCTACTCATCCTAGCTCCTGGGCTCACTGATCCTCCTGCCTCAGCCACCTGAATAGCTAGGACCATAGGAGTATGCCGTGCCACCATGCCCAGCTAATTTTTCTATTTATTTTTCATAGAGATGAGGTCTCACTATTGCTCAGGCTGGTCTCAGCTAACTCCTGGGCTCAAGGGATCCTCCGATCTTGGCCTCCCAAAGTGCTGGGATTACAGGCCATAAACCATTGCAGCCAGCCACTGTTGCTATGTTCTGAATAAAGCCTATCTTCACACAAAAGTATAGTTGATAAGGGAGTGCCCTGAACTCTTGGATTTGTGCTCCATATAATAATTTTTAGTTTTACCTTTTAGCATTGAAGTGAGAAATAGTTGTAGACCATGACCTTAATTCAGCATACATGTGAGATAGGGTTAAGTAACTGGGAAGTCGGGAGCTGAACTTTTGGAATGATTTAAACTGAGGTTCTAGAGGAGGAGGGTGGAAGGTAGTACTATAGCCTCTAAATGTGATGTTAACTAATTTTCTTTTTCTCAGACAAACAAGAAAACAGGACAGCCCATGATTAATTTGTACACAGACAGGGAAACTGGCAAGCTGAAGGGAGAGGCAACGGTTTCTTTTGATGACCCACCTTCTGCTAAGGCAGCTATTGACTGGTTTGATGGTATGTATGAGAAAGCTGGTGGAGGTGGGGATGGGGATAGGGCAATTAGCCTTAGAGAGTAGGCATGTTTTGAGGGTTCTTTTGTGTCTTCCAACACTTACTTCAGCTGTAAATTCAGTATAGTCTCTTTCGCTTATGTCTCATTAGGTTTTAAACCTTTTCAGGAAGGTAGTCTTAGATTGTACAAAATGTGTATTTGGATCCAGAGGTCTTGAATCAAAAGTTTTTTTTTATACTGCACTTCTGATGGCACGAATTTAAAAATAAAAAAAAAAAAAGTTTTTTTAAAAAAAATACCTCCTTTATTTCTTTAGGTAAAGAATTCTCCGGGAATCCTATCAAGGTCTCATTTGCTACTCGCCGAGCTGACTTCAATCGGGGTGGTGGCAATGGTCGTGGAGGCCGAGGGCGAGGAGGTGAGCAGTTCCTATCTGCTGGTGGTACGAAAGGAGGGGATGGAGGGGAGAGTGCAAAGGATGGCAGGGGCTTCCATGGAAAAGGTTAGGTTAACCAAATTTGGAAGCACACCCACACTTGTATCTACACTAGGACCCATGGGCCGTGGAGGCTATGGAGGTGGTGGCAGTGGTGGCGGCGGACGAGGAGGATTCCCCAGTGGAGGTGGTGGCGGTGGAGGACAGCAACGAGCTGGGGACTGGAAGTGTCCTAATCCGTGAGTGAAAGTTAATTTTTTTCTTAGTCTTATTATGTGTACCCTCTGATATTATGGTAGAGTTGTGTGGATGTTCATTCTAAACTAACAAATGTCAGGGCCACATTGTTGGGGGCAGATGTAGATCGGAGCTTACCTAAGTAAGGCCAGTATAGTGGGAAAGGTAATTGACTGGTTTCAGTAATCACAGTTTCTTCTGTTCCTGGTTCTGCTTGTGAGAAGCAAGTCTTTTTTGAAACAGTCTCACTCTGTCACCCTGGCTTAGAGTGCCATGGCGTCAGCCTAGCTCACAGCAACCTCAGACTCCTGGGCTCAAGTTATCCTTCTGCCTCAGCCTTGCAAGTAGCTGGGACTACAGGCATGCGCCACCATGCCTGGCTAATTTTTTCTATATATTTTTAGTTGTCCAGCTAATTTCTTTCTAGTTTTAGTAGAGACGGCGTCTGGCTCTTGCTCAGGCTGGTCTGGAACTCGTGAGTTCAAACCATCCGCCTGCCTCGGCCTCCCAGAGTGCCAGGATTACAGGCGTGAACTACCACGCCTGTCCCGAGAAGTCTTTTTGAGGACTCAGTTTTGTCACTATCTCTAAGATCACTGGAATCTGTTCCTAATTCTAGGTCTTGCCTACTCCTCATTCCTCCAAACTAATTGTCTTCCTTTTCCTCAGTACGTGTGAGAACATGAACTTCTCTTGGAGGAATGAATGCAACCAGTGTAAGGCCCCTAAACCAGATGGTCCAGGAGGGGGACCGGGAGGCTCTCATATGGGTAAGAGAGAGGCAACACTTCATTTTTAAGTCCTTAATTTTTAAGCAGGAAGGCTATGGGGAAGGTAGAAGGATGGGGATATGATAGATCGTATTTCTTTTGTCCTAGGGGGTAACTATGGAGATGATCGTCGTGGTGGCAGAGGAGGCTATGATCGAGGCGGCTACCGGGGCCGTGGTGGGGACCGTGGGGGCTTCCGAGGGGGCCGGGGTGGTGGGGACAGAGGCGGCTTTGGCCCTGGCAAGATGGACTCCAGGTGAGTAAGACTTTTAAATTGAAGTAAAAGTAGAGCAGTTGAATAGAGGCCATGGAATAAAAAGGTTTTATTGAGAAAGTGGTTTCATTTGAGGGCTAGATTGGAAAGACCTGAGATTGTAAACTATAGTAGGGAGGGAGGGAAGGCAGATTATCTCAGGTAGGAATTTGTAGACCCACCCTACTTACAGAGATGAGACATTTGGTTGATTGGGTAGGAGAGGCAGGTAGGATATCTGGGGTTATGTGTGTGGGATGGATGGAGAAGCTGATAACTCAAACCTAATGGATGCTTTTTTTTTTTTTTTCTTTTCCAGGGGTGAGCACAGACAGGATCGTAGGGAGAGGCCGTATTAGCCTGGCTCCTGAGGTTCTGGAACAGCTTTTCTTCCTGTACCCAGTGTTACCTTTGTTATTTTGTAACCTTCAATTCATGATCACCCACGGGTTTTTTGTGTCGGACTACGTAATTGTAACCATACCTCTGGTTCCCATTAAAAACCATGGTTTTAGTTAAATTTTGTTCCTCTTCCCCCTCTTCAGTCTCCTGGAGGATTGATGTCTGGGTGAGGAATGTGGGGAGTTTTCCTCTTTCAGATCCTCCTGCCCAGCAGGAACTGGAATAAAGTGTTTGATACTTGATTCAGGGAAGAAAAGGCCAAGTGGTATCCTTGAGTAGAGATTAAACTTCAGTGTCATGGCAAATTAGATGTATAAAAGAGATACATGGACATGTGATGTCATGAGTATTGCCCCAAATTTGCCCAACTGTGGGAGTTTTTCTTTTCCACATTTATTTGCATGTTGGTTTTAGTTTATTATTTGTAGGAGTTTTACCCCTTTTAGGAACTCTTGCCTGTTTTGACACATTGCTAAGGGTGAGGCTCAAATGAGGTTTGTTTGTTGGGGGCAGTATTCAAATCTGCACATGATGAAGAGCACTTAGCCAGCCACATTGGGTCTTTCACAGGAAGGAGAGTAACTGAGTAGTACCTGCTGAGTGTCAAAAAGACTTGCTTCTCACAAGCAGAACCAGGAACAGAAAGAGTGATTACTGAGCCCAGTTAATTACCTTTCTCACTATACTGACCTACCTTACTTAGGGCTTACCGAGTTCCATGGAGTTGAGTCATGATCTAATGCTCAGAAAGGGAAGTGCACGAGTCACGTGGCTGAGAATGAGAAAGCCAGGATTGAGTCCTCCTCTCTGACTCCATTTCCATTTTGTAGCATTTTTATTCTGGAACCATTGCATGGGGGGCCCTGAAGGGGACAAACTCCTATCCCAAACTTGCTCCATTTGGGAGAAGGGGGTTGGGAATGAGTGGAGAGAAGGGAGGCTGAAGGTTTGCTGGGAAAGGAAGGTAGAGATTAGAGGAGGTGAGCGACCCTCATTCCCCTGGTAATGGGGCTTAGATAGATAACTGCTGTAAGGAAACAGTGGCACTTCCACATCCTGCTTGTACACAGAGGGCTAGAGGTCATTGGTATTTTGAGATTTTCAGCTTGAGTCTTTGTGATTGGGGAGTGGGAAGTCCTGTTCCTTCAAATGGGCGTGTTGAGTGATAGAGGGGAAAGGTGTGGTCAGTGAGTTAAAGCCTTAGAGAAGTGCCTCTCCTCGTCTTAACCACATGCCTGTAAACTTGCCCATCTGCACCAGCCAATTGTTGAGGAATTTTAGTTAGGCAGAGCTGAAAATTGCAGCCAAGAGCAAAAAAGATTTTTGTCATGACACTTTAAAACGTAATTTGTAAGGTGACTGCTGTAAGAAGCATAGCTTGCAAATATGCCTGGGAACCCCAGCTGGGAAGTGCTTTTCCACTTCAAATTTTTCAAGGGTGCTGCAGCATGTTCTCTGTTTAAGTGTGGTTTTTTTTGTTTCTTTTTTTTTTTTTTTTTTTAGACAAGAGTCTCACTCTGTTGCCTGGGCTAGAGTGCCGTGGCGTCAGCTTAGCTCACAGCAACCTCCGGACTCAAGCAATCCTACTGCCTCAGCCTCCCGAGTAGCTGGGACTACAGGCATGCGCCACCATGTGTGGCTAGTTTTTTTCTATATATATTTTTAGTCATCCAGATAATTTCTATTTTTTTTAGTAGAGATGGGGTCTCGTTCTTGCTCAGGCTTGTCTTGGACTCCCGAGCTCAAATGATCCTCCCGCCTCGGCCTCCCAGAGTGCTAGGATTACAGGCGTCAGCCACTGCACCCGGCCTGTTTAAGTGTGTTGAAGTATGTTTTCTAGAGAAGAGTTGCTCCTTCATCCCCAGATCTTAGCTAGCTGCTTTACCACCTTCCCTGTTGGAGTGGGGGTGCTCTAATTAAGAGCAGGTTGAGGCTGGGCATGGTGGTGGCTCGCACCTGTAATCCTAGCAGTCTGGGAGGCTGAGGTGGGAGGATTGCTTGAGGTCAGGAGTTCAAGACCAGCCTGAGCAAGAACGAGACCCTGTCTCTACTAAAAATAGAAAAACAGGGAAAGGTGGTACACACCTGTAGTCTCAGCTACTTGGGCGGCTCAGGCAGGAAGATCGCTTGAGCCCAGGAGCTTGAGGTTGCTGTGAACTAGGCTGATGCCACAGGACTCTGGCCTGGGTGACTGAGCGAGACTCTGTCCCCCCAAAAAACGTAGGTTTGAGAGTGGCCTGGTGTATAAAAACTGAGGAAGTATTGCCAAGTGGATCTTACCAGGCATTGATTGCTTTGACTTGGCTGACTTTTGTTTTTTGAAACAGGGTCTTGCTCTGTTGCCCATACAGTTGTGTGATCATAGCCCACTGTAACCTCGAACTCTTGGGCTCAAGGGATCCTCCCACCTTAGCCTTCCAAGTAGCTGGGACTACAGGTGTGCACCACCATACTCAGCTAATTTTTTTTTTATTGCAGAGACAATGTCTCACTATGTTGCCCAGGCCAATCTTGAACTTCCTGATCTCAAGCAATTGATTGTCCTGCCTCCGCCTTCCAAAGCTGGGATTACGGGTGTGAGCCACTGTTCCTGGCCTGATTTGGCTTATTGAATTGCATGTGCAGAGAAACCCTCAGATTTAGAGCCAAGGATGTGGCAGTGGTTTTGTCCCTGCCTCTGCTGTTTTCTTTCTTTCTTTCTTTTTTTTTTTTTTTGAGACAGAGTCTCACTCTGTTGCCTGGGCTAGAGTGCCGTGGCGTCAGCCTAGCTCACAGCAACCTCAAACTCCTGGGCTCAAGCAATCCTCCTGCCTCAGCCTCCCGAGTAGCTGGGACTACAGGCATGCGCCACCATGCCCGGCTAATTTTTTCTGTATATATTTTCAGTTGGCCAGATAATTTCTTTCTATTTTTAGTAGAGATGGGGTCTCGCTCTTGCTCAGGCTGGTCTTGAACTCCTGAGCTCAAACGACCCGCCCGCCTCGGCCTCCCAAGTGTTAGGATTACAGGCGTGAGCCACCGCGCCTGGCCTGTTTTCTTTCTTAAATGATTGGTTTGAGTGGCCTGATTTGATGTCTCTGAGTAGTTCACTGTTGCTGGTTTACCTACTAGTAGGGTTCTAATCTTAGGGCTTGGTTGTGGTCCCTTGATCCGTATTGCTAGGAGTGAAGGAGGTTGAAGCTCCTTGTAAGACCCGATTACTGGGACTAGTGTCAAGTTCTTATGTCCTTGAACAGGTTTTAGTGATTGGCCTTAGCCTTAAGTAAAAGAAGAGAGGGCTGGGTGGTTGTGCATGCCTGTAATCCCAGCTACTTGGGAGGCTAAGGTGGCAGGATTGCTTGAGCTTGGAGTTTTGAGACAAGCCTAGGAAACAAAGGAAGACTCCACCTTTAAAAAAGTTTAAAATAAAAGGTCCCAGGTGACTGATAATGGGTGGATCCAGTTTGGGCAGTTTTGGGGGCTTTTCCAGGAGAGTGGGTGAAGACAGCTAACAGTGGACGAATGTTGGTGTCTGAGAAGCTGGTTCTTGTGTCAGTTCATCCTTGGTGAGAAAGTGAGATCATGGGGTTTGGAGTTTGGGCCTTCTGGTCTTTGCTGCATTCCCTACTGGAAACCACCAGTCACGGTTCTCTGCTGTGTAAGGATTTTAGACTAGTGCTTTGTGTTCCAGAGATACTTCATTGTTACTGAACTATCGGAAAGCAGTGCAATCTTGAAGCACTTGGTGCTTGGCTTTTGTGAGTTGAAATTGAAATTGGGACAAGCTAACTGGGAAGAAGTGAGGAGGGTGGGGAGAGGTGCCCTGCAGGTCTGTTTGCCTCGTCCCTTGATTGAGTCCTCCGTTAGCCTCTTCAGCTTTTTTGCTCATCCCATGCGTGGCCTGCCTGGGTCTCAGTAACCTGGTTGTGGGGCTGTGGTTGTCAGTGACGGCTGGATTGGTCAGGAGGTAAGGTCTATGGTCCATCCCCATGAGACTTGACACATGATTCCACCTTTAGTCATGTTTCTTCCTGCTTGTAGTCTCTTACCTTTAAAAAAATTTTTTTTATTTGACAAATAATAGTTGTATATATTTATGGAGTACAGTGTGGTGTTTCAATACATGCATATATTTTGGAATGATCAAATCAGGCTAGTATCACATCATGTACTTATTTCTTTGTGGTGACAACATTTAAAATCTCTTAGCAATTTTGAAATAAGTATTTATATGTTTTAGATATGAGGGGTCTTGCTGTGTTACCCAGGCTGGACTCGAACTCTTGGGATCAAGTGATCTCGTCATTAGCCTCGAGTCACTGGGACTTATAGGCATGCCACCATGTGCCTGTCTTGTAATACATTATTATTAACTGTAGTCACTGTGCTGTGCAGCAGATCACCAGAACGTTTCCTAACTGAAACTTTGTAGCCTCTGACCTACATCTCTCTTTTCCCTGCTCTACCTACTCCCAGCCTCTGGTAACCCCCATTCTGCTACTCTCTACTTCTATGAGTTTGATTTTTTTTTTTTTTTTAATATTCTGTATGCCAGTGAGTTCGTGCAGTCTTTCTGTGCCTGGCTTATTTCATTTAGCATAATGTCTTCTAGATTCATCCATATTGCAAGTGACAGAATTTCCTTTTTCAATTAAAAAGCTGAGTATTCCATTGTATATCTACTATGTTTAAAAAATCCAGTCTGTTGATGGGCACTTTGGTTTCTGTATCTTGGCTACTATAAATAATGGTGCAATATACATGGGAGTGTAGACATCTCTTTGACATATTTATTTCAGTTCCTTTGGATATATACCCAGAAGTGGTATTGCTGTATCATATGGTACTTTTAGTTTTCTTTTTTTGAGGAACCTTCATACTATTTTCCATAATGGCTGTATTAATCCACAATCCCACCAACAGTGTACACATCCTTGCCAACCCTTTAATCTTTTTGATAATAGTCATTCCAACAGGTGTGAGGTGGTATCCCATTTCTTATCCTTCTTAACCACCCACCATGGGGTCTGTAACATGATCTCTCTAATTTTACTAGTCTGCAAGAGAGGCTGGAATCAGTGTGGCATATGGGGTCTCATCTGCAGTCATTGCTCCCCAAATAGTCTTTCCACAATTCAGACCCCCTTTTCTACCTTTGGGTCCTCAGTACTTAAAAAGCCTCTTTTCCCTTCATCTTTTCAGACTTTATTTTGAAATGATTTTAGGTTTAGCAGTTCCCACAATAATTATGTTCATCTAAAGTCTGATCTTCGTGGTGCTGGTATATAAGAACAGAGTATTGTCAAGTGGATCTTGTTGGCTCATTTGGCTTTCGGGTATTTTGACATATTGGACCCTCAGTCTTGAGGTGTTAGAACTTTTGGAGACCATTGAGTCTAAAATTTCCAGTATCTTTGAGGCAGGAGTAGACTTGCAGAAAGGATGTAGTTTATGAGCAGGAGTTTGGAGGTGAGAGAAATAGTGCTTTCTGCTGATGGTTAGTGTTCTCTGGGCTCCTTAGATTGTGGCTTTAGCTCTAAATCTTGGGGCTATAGTACTAGAGAGGAGGGCTCCTTTAACTGGAAAACAATTGAGGGCCACCAGTATAGGGGCTAGAGGCAGAGGAAAGGAGCTTGAGCTATTGGGTCGAAGATTAAGGGTGTGCTGTGCCTACCTGAGAGTGCGAATGCTGTAGCAGGGAGCCAAGCTTGGCTGCTTTGGGGAAGGGTTATCCTCAGTGTGAGGATAAACTTTGAACCGAGCAGGGGCTGCTTTCTAGGTGGCCTCCTGCCCTTGCAGACCTCACCAAGGGGTGGCAGTGTTGCATAATTGGAAGGATTCCTTGTAGCTGTTCCGCACAGTGTCCTCAGAGCTTCCCTGCAGCCCCTTCAGAGTAGGGATGTGGTGGTAGATCTTTGGCTTTACAGGGCTTTTTCTTGTTTGTTTTGTTTTGATTTTCCAGAGTTTCAGGGAAAGCTGACTTAACCCGGTTTACAGTATTCCTGAGTAAAAAGGCAAATCCCCATTCAATGTGGGAAGGCCTGTGCAAACCTTTCTTGGTTTGAGATGGCTGGAACCAAGTTTTCATTTGAGAGAGATTTTTCTATATTTTGAGAGAGAGCAGTCATTTTTCTTGTTCTCTTGCCCAGGCTGGAGTGCAGTGGCATGATCATAGTTCACTGCAATCTTGAACTCCTGGGCCCAAGCCATCCTCCTGCCTCAGCCTCCCAAGTAGTTGGGACTACAGGCTTGTGCCACCATGCTTGGCTAATTTTAAACTATTTTGTGGAGATGAGGTCTTGCTGTGTTGCCCAGGCTGGTCTCAAACTCCTGGAATCAAGTGATCCTCCTGCCTCCACCTCCCAAAGTGCTGGGATTACAGGCATGAGTTGCTGCACCCAGCCCACGTACGGTATATTATAGTTCTTTTATTATTGTTTCTCTTTTTAATTTGTAAACTAAATTTTATCATAGGTATATATGTTTACAAAAAAAAAAACCCAATGTATATTGGGTTCAGTACTGTTAGGTTTCAAACATCCACTGGGGGTCTTAGAACTTACCCCTGAGCATCAGGAGGAGTACTGTATGTATGTCTAACTTGGATGGATATATGAATCTCTTGGCAATTTTGTTGAAATGTCAACTAATTCAGTAGGTCCAGGTGGGGCCCAAGATGTGCATTTGTAACAGGCTCTCTGGTGGTATTGATGCTACTGGTTCAACACTGTAACTTAGAGTAATGTTCTAGAGTTTTTTCAAAGATGCATCTTGCTCTCCTCCCCACCTTTCCCCTGAAGGGGAACTTGACGTTGTACAAAACTTTCTATATAAACAGTGCTAGCTAGGAGCCAAGAAAAAGGAAGGGTGGCCCCCGCATGTGGGTTCTTCTAATTAGCACAGGCCCACCCAACACTGGCTTCTGTTCTGCTTGTTTTTTAAAGTCTTGTGAAACTTGAATGGGAGATTTGAGCAAAAAAATGTTCATTGTGTCAGATGCTATTTTGTTTTTTTTCCTCTGGGGTTTTTATTAGTGCAGGGAAATCTGGGGCATCATGGAGGGAGCCCTCAGCACAGTGGCTGGGGTGGGAAATTTCTGTGTGGCCACAAAGAAGAGTGAGTGACTCTCCATGTGTTCAGGAGAAGGTAATTTTGAGTTGCTCCTTCACTTTGTTGAATCTCTCTGAAAACCAGTTCTGGGTATTGGCAGGAACGTCACTGTTTGATGTGGTCAGTGGCCTTCTGAGCGTTGTCTTCCTGCAGCTTATCTGGGATGCACTGCATGGTGCTGGAGATGTCTGGGGCCATCTGGACTGCGGCCGGGCCTTCCAAAACCACCACCAGGATGGGGAGTGACAGAACAAACCTGATGGTGATGCCAGAGGGGCACTCTGGATTGGTCTTGGGACACATGGGTGCTCAGATGCTATTCTAAGTCATTGGGGAGCTGGGAACAGAAACATTCTGGTGGACATAGTCATTAACACTTAGGTGTACTTACTACAGGCCAGTTGCTGTTGGGTGATGAGCCAAGTCCTGTTATCCTCACTGTACAGAGGGGTTGCTGAAGCACACTGGCTTACTGAGAGGTAGAGCTGGGATTTGAACCCTCTTCTGACTGTAGGACTTTTGCCCTTAACCACTGTGCTATGCCTGAGGTCTGAGCGGACTTCTGGTATAAGTCTTTGAGTTCTTCCCTCCCCACCTCCAAAGAGAAAAGGGACCTCGCCCAGAAATTTTTTATCACTTCTTTGCCTGAGGCCTGCACTGGTTCTGTAGCTACTCTTTAAGGGTAGGGTATCTCTTGCGCAAGGAAGAGTTCCCTGTGGCCCCCATCTTATGTCTCATGAGAACCCTTAGGTTCCTGTGAAGTTTTTTAAAAAATCTGTACTGGGGTTGAAAGTACACCTGGTTTTTTTTTTTTTTTTGGATACAGTGTCTCTGTCGCCCAGGCTGCAGTATAGTGGCCTAATCATAGCTCACTGTAACCTTGAACTTCTGGACTCAAGTAATCCCCACTTCAGCCTCCTGAGTAGCTGGGACTACAGGCATGCGCCACTACACCTGCCTAATTAGAAATTTTTTTTTTTTTTTTTTTTTACAAAGTCTTGCTATGTTGCCCAGGCTGATTTTGATCTCTCAGCCTCAAGCAATCCTCCCACCTTTGCCCGAGTCTCTGGGATAACAGGTGTAACCTATCACACCGGGCTAGGTATTTCTTTTTAATGGGGTTCAATCTAATGGAATCTTTTGTAAAAGTAGACCATGACAGTGGTTTGCTTTGCCATAGCGACACTGTAGGAAGTGTGTCAGAGTGGAGGAAGGTACCCCTGTGGGCATTCTGGGGCAGGTAGAAGATTTCAAAGTGTCCAGAGCTGAGGGATCAGCATGTGCTAGGGCTCTGGGCAAGTAGTGAGCCCTAGTGAACAAATAGTGCTGCAGGGATTGTGGGATATGTGAGGAGAGGAGAGGTTGGGTGGGGTTAAGAGCCAGGCTAGAAATAGAGCATAGATTTTCTGTGAAAAGTGAATCTGTTGCCATCAGTTTTGATTACTCTGGTGCTTGGAGGTAGACTAGGGGCAGGGAGGACCAGTGGGAGGCTGTTTACAGATAAGATGTGATTAGATGTAAACCCAGTCGTGTTAGAGGGGAACTAGAGCCGGTTCCCCTTGGCCCCAGGAACAGAGAGGCGGAGTCGCCGAGGCTGCAAATGGCAAAGGAATTTATTTACTAGCTCGAGCCAGGGTCCAAGTCCTGGAGCACCAATGCAGTGGCCTCTCCA
>CM052448.1:31010850-31047445 GCA_028533085.1 Varecia variegata | reverse complement strand
GAGCCACCATTTTCCTGTCTTAGGTGTACCATGACCTGGGCAGTTTGGGCTCTGGGCCTTATCTTGTTTACACAAAAGATGGGTGTTGTACTCAGGAATTTCTGTGTTGGGGGTAGCAAGCAGGTTTACAGAAGCAAAATGGCAGATTAAAGCAGAATGGCTGGTTAATGATTTTTGGCATGTCATTTATACTATAACAGTCGGGGCCGTGAGTTTGGAAAGTGGTTGTCAGATGGTTTCTAAGGATGGGATACTGGGCCTTCCAGGTGTTCTGCCTGTTTCTTTGGACAACCTTCAAGGCCAGAAGGGGTTGGATGCAGTGTATTCTCAAGATGTAGTCCTAGGATCCTAAACAGCCTTTGGAAAGACCCCTTAAGTGCCCCTTAAGTATTTCCTGGAGAGAAATACTCATTTTTTTTTTTTTTTTGACAGAGTCTCACTCTGTTGCCCAGGCTCACAGCAACCTCAAACTCCTGGGCTCAAGCAATCCTCCGGCCTCAGCCTCCCCAGTAGCTGGGACGACAGGCATGCGCCACCATGCCCGGCTAATTTTTTCTATATATTTTTAGTTGTCCAGCTAATTTCCTTCTATTTTTTTAGTAGAGACGGGGTTTCGCTCTTGCTCAGGCTGGTCTTGAACTCCTGAGCTCAAACGATCTGCCCGCCTTGGCCTCCCAGAGTGCTAGGATTACAGGCGTGAGCCACCGCGCCCGGCCTCATATTTTTCTTTGTAAGCAAGAAGTGCATCAAGAAGCGAAACAGCTACCAGAACTCATTTTCTGAAAATTTGCTTTTGTGGTTGGCATGTTTTCTGGGCAAAGTGTGACCTATAACCCTTCTTCCAGGGGATGGGGTGGAACAGAGGGAGCATTTAAGCCTGCTAATGCCAGTGCCAGGAGGAACCCTAGAATTATATTTGGTGGCTTGTACTCTTCTGTCCTATGCTTACTCTTCTAATGTCCCCCTCTGAAAATTGCTCTAATTTCTCATTTTTCTGTGGAAAAAGTGAAAGGTAAGAAACTTTAGTCTGTTTTTAATGCCTCTGACAAATCTGCTCCCCACAGTTTCAGGCCCCTTTGTACTTGCCTCTTTTAACCTTTAGACCTTGGCCATAGGATTGTTATCTATAATCTCCTCAAGGACAGACCTTTTGGAGAAACGCTGAAACTAGGGCGAGCATCACCTGAGCCTGTGCAGCCTTTGGAAACCTAGCTTAGCTCTGTGCGTGCTTCCAGTCTGGAAATAGGAAAAACACACAGCAAAAGCAGGTTTTTCATACACTGTGTTTAAAAAAATCAGAGACTTGGGGTGGAATTGCCAGGGGTTGAACTTGGGGCCACTGCTGGGGAGATGCCTCGGCTCTACTCCAGGTCAGCCACCAGGTAGGGCTGGGTCTCCCTTAAGGCCTGGAGGAGCAAGTCCTTGCAGGTCTGGTTCCAGGCCGGAGCAAAGCTGAAGAGCTTCCTCATCTTCGATGGACTGGTGGTCTCTGCCCGCACTGCCTGGTACTGCTCCTCGCTCAGGACCTTCCCATACAGAGCATCCAGCACCCCGTCGACGTCTGTCACCCGTGTGATGAGTGCCGCCCGGTGCTGGTCCACAAAGTGCAGTGCTGGGGGTGGGAGGGAGAACAACTGAACCAGCACCCAGGGTGGGCCTGTTCTTGCTGGACACAGCTTTCTTCAGAAATTCCTCTGCAAACTTCAGCGGTGGGGCTCAAAGGGTGCAGTGGGATGAGTCTAGCTTTGTGTCTCCCCTTTTTCCTCCGGCCAGGCTCTGTGCCCGGGGAGGAGTGTGAGTGGGTGGGTGGGCAGGGTCAGCCCAGCCTTGCTCTGGCTGTGGGATAACAGGTAGGCTGTGCAGGGGTGTGGTGGGGCTGAAGAGGGCCCAGACAGGCGAGGTTGGGTGTGGAGGACTCACCTGGCTTTGCTGCTCTCTGTGTAGGGGCCTTGATCCCAGCTGGCGCAGCTCCAGGGCCTGTAAGGAAAGAGTCAAGTGGTCCCCCCTTCCCTTCCTCCGGTCTCTCTGAAGTGGGCCGTCCCCTTGGTCGGGATGCCAAGTTCAGGGCCAAGTACAGGAAGCTTTGTCAGCAGAGGAGCTTTGTTTTAGAGGGTAGGAGGAACAGAAAGCGGAAGAACCTGAGGGGCAAACTTTCTGGGGAGGTGAAAATTAGGGCTAGATTAGGGCACATCGGGGAGCTCACCCCTGAGCGTCGCCTCCTGCAGCCGCTCAGCCATCTCCTGCATGCCCATGCTGCGAAGCACGGCCGCCGTGAGCTCGGCTCCATACCCCTCCAGATAGAAGCTGACGAGCTTGTCGGTGAGGTCCACGGCGTCCATGGGCAGCAGCGACCCCCGCGGGATGCGCCCGTAGCCGTCGCGCAGCGGTACTGACAGCAGCTTCAGCTTGAACTTCTTGAGCTCGTCGGCCGTCAGGTTCTCCAGCGCCTCCAGGATGGCGTCGCGCGCGCACCCCATGGCTCCGGGGTCCCCCGCCGCCGCTGCCGCCTCCTACTCTGCCTGCCCGCTGCCGACCAGGAAGTCTGCTACGGGGCGGGTCCTGGGACTCCCCGCCTTCCCCCCACTCCCAGCTCCTGACTCGGCCTCAGCCCGTTCCCCTCCGGCGACAGTCGCTCCCGACTTAACCCCTTAGTTCCCGCCCACCGAGGCCTCCAGACGTGGGCGGTCAGGGGATGGGACGAGTGCATCCTCCAGCTGGTCTGCAAAGTGGGAACCGGAGAGGGGGCAGAGAGGGGCTCATGGGTGGCACCTGCGTCTCTGGGCTTGCACCAGCTAGCACCGACCAGGAACCTGGGCTTGCTCACTGGGTTTATTGGAGCACCAAGGCTAGAATCTTAGAGTTCTAGAACCCTGAAATCTCCACATTTCCCTGAACCTTAGGATTCTCCCATTCATGTCCCAGAATCTTAGAATCATAACAGCTAGAACCGTGAAGCTTCCCAAAATCCACATACTGGGGAGAAATAAGGTTTAAAAATGGGTGGAGGGTAACTGTGTGTGCTTTCTCTCTGAGCCTCAGTTTCATTATCTGTAAAATGGGGATGTTAATATTTAGCCACTTAATAACATTCCAATTTAACATGGGCAATCTGGCGGCTCCTGAAACCTTGCCAGATGCTTTCTGGGGAGTCAGACTTTGATCCCAGGAGCTGAATTTCTTGTGAAGTGATGATAAGAGCCCTGGTTGAGGAAATTCTCAACGGGAGGGAAACATGGGTGGAGAGCCCGCTACTCTGGGCCCAGGGGGCTTGACCCAGAAAAGCAGGTGAAAGATGGTGTGAGTTGGCATTGGAGCCTGTACTGTGCCCATAATCTTTAATTTGCTCTTAACATGGCTGGGAAGGCCAGCTGGTCTGGGCCCTGGGGCCTCCCTACCCTTGTCTTGCACCACACTCTGCTTTCTCTCCATCGCCAAGCTCCAGCCACTATGGCCTCTCAGTTCCTCACACACAAACCTTTGTGATGCTGTTCCCTCCACCTTGAAATCTCTTCCTTCTTTGCCTGGCAAATGCTAGAGACTTTAGGTCTCAAATGTCGCTACCTCTGGGAAACCAGGCTTATGGGCCTTCCCAGGCTAGTTCATAACACCTGCTACTTATCTGGAGCTCTCATAGCAAATGTAACTAATGCTCTGCTTGTTTAGCACCGCTCTTCCCTGCCAGTCTGCACATCATGTCTGTCCAGATCATTGTTAGATCCTTAGCATCCAGAATGGTGTCCAATAAATATTTCTGAAATGAATACTGAATGAATGGGCCTTGTAGCTCAAGGGAGGATACTAGTAACTGGAAGATGTGCCTTGCATACAAGCTCTTCAAAGACAGGCAGCCTCCAGAAGATAAAAGACCATGGACTTGAAGCCATACAGTCCTTAGTTTGAAACCTGGTTCTACTTCCTAGGTGGGTATTGGGAATCCTTCAGTTTTTCTTCTCATCTGGGTTATAACGATCACTATGCCTTCTTGTGATATGATCCTGATATACATTTATTTATTTATTGGGCATTCATCCCCCGACTAGAATGTGAGCTCCATGAGGGTCAGGGACCTTGTCTGTCTTATTCATTATTGAATCTCCAGCATCAAGAAAGTACCTGGTACATAATAGGTGCTCAGTAAACATTTGCTGAGTGAAGGATTGAATGAGGCTGTGATGCCTGCAGCATGTTGCCTTCTAGCTAGCAGGGCACTGCTCCCTATCCTTGGAGCACATCGCCCACACAGTCTGGGCAACGTCCTCACTGTGGGCAGCACTTACGGTGCAACAGCCAGGGTTCCTTGGCTCATGGCAGCTTATTATTATGCCTTCTCACTGGTCTTTGTTCCTCTAGAATCTCCAATTCATTTTGTGCACTGTGGCCAGAAGGATACATCTTCCTAACCCACACATATATGATCCTGCCTGTTCCCTGGTGAGATACCTTCTATAACTCTCCAGTGCCCTCAGACTCAAATCCAAGCTCCTTGGCTTGGACTTCGTGGTCCTTGTCAACCTCTTCCGCTGTGCCTTCCACCTTGCTGGCCTCTGAACCTCCGCTTGTGCGGCACCTGCTCTCTGCTTGGCCTCTCTTCCCTCCTGGTCTACTGGGTGAGCTCCTGCCTGTCTTCTGGCAGGCAGCAGGAGTCACCTCTTCTCAGAAATAATAGAACTAATTTGAGCCTTTCTTTAAGCTATGATCTTTCACATGCATTTTTTTTTTTTGGAGACAGAGTCTCACTCTGTCATCCTGGGTAGAGTTCAGTGGTGTCATCGTAGTTCACTGAAACCTTAAACTCTGGGCTCACATGATCCTCCTGCCTCAGCCTCCCAAGTAGGTGGGACTATAGGCACAGGCCACAACGCCCAGCTAATTTTTCTATTTTTTGTAGAGACGGGGTCTCGCTCTTGCTCAGGCTGGTCTCTAACTCCTGCCCTCAAATAATTCTCCTGCCTTGGCCTCCCAGAGTGCTAGGATTACAGGTGTGAGCCACCATGCCCAGCAACATGCATTATTTCTAAGTCTTAGAACAATCCCTTTGAGAAAGGAAATAGTAGTCCCATTTTACAAATGAGAAGACAGGCTCAAAAAGGGGAAGGATTTGCCCCAGGTCACCTCACTCAGGGTCATACCTCTTGGCTGTCTAGCTTCTGAGCCAGTCCTGTGTACTCTCCTCCGTTGTCTTTCCTCTCCTTTCTGGGCAAAATGAATTATTCCTTGGCCATGTGCCCAGGATGTCCTTATGATACCTCTACCATAGCGGTTGTCATAAAATGTGTCTATTTATTTGACTTTTCCCACCAGACCAAGAGCTCCTTGAGGGCAGAAACCAGATCTTGACCCTCTCTGGTCCATAGTACCCAGCACAGAACTTGGCACAGACCTAGCCTTGGTAAACATTTGTAGAATGACAAAAGAATCCTAGAATCTAGAACCATAGAAATCTGCTCTTTTCCCTTTGGTAGACTCTGAGAAGCTTTGGGTGTTTGACGCATGGAATTTTTAAAACAATTGCCTGATTGAATCCCTGCACAGGGCAGGGGTCCCCTTTGCCACGTGGCCTGCATCTTTTGAACCCTTTTTTGGATTGGGTGGCCTTTGCTTTAAGTAAAACTAACATGATACCTTTCAACTGAACCTTTGGGGCTGCAGGAAAATGAGCCTAGGGGAGTGTGTGTGGGTGGGTGGGGGGAAGAGAGGCCCAGGAGGAGCAAGTGGCTCCTGCTCACGTCCAGCTTCCTGGTGGTGAGGGAGGTGAGCATGGGGTCATGTTGGTGTGAGCTGTGCCCCTTCCCTCCTTGTTTCTGGGTATCGCCATGCAGGGCCCTTCTTTTTGGGCCCAGCTTACTCCTGGCATCTGACCCCGGTCAAATCCTACTGACACACACATTCAGACTGAGACACGGAAGCTCCTGGCTGTGATTATCACCTGGTACCACCTCAGAGCAAATGTTAGCACTTCGGTGAGATGTTACAGGGAGACAGGGACAAGGGGCTGGGAAAATACAGCCATTTCTCTCAAATGGGAATCAAATCATATTGGGTCTGACACCACTCAACTCCTGCTTCTCCACTATTGCCTGTCTTCTGAATGTGTTTTGTAAGTTCTAGAGCATTCTGCAGATAGGAGGAAGTTAATATCATAATTACCATTAAATTACCAGAGTAATTTCCAAAAACCTGTTTTCTCCTCTGTAAGGTGGGAATAAACACACATACCTCATGAGGTTTTTGGGAGAATTAAATGAAATTATGCATATTAAGTGCTTAACACAGTGTCTGGAAAATAGTAAGATTCAAAAATGGAAGCTTAATAATAAGACAGTAATTATCATGGAGTTGGGAATCAAGTAGAATGCTCTGGAACTTACTAAATCCTTTTAGAATAAAATAAAGTCTCCAAAAACTTTGTTGCCTGCTGAGTTCAGAATTTGCAGTGTGCTCTTAGAGTACATTCACTTGCCAAAAGGGGTCACTTTCCAACCCATGGAGGAGCAGGAAAAAAAACAAAACAAACAAACAAAAAGAAAAAGAAAAGGGGTCACTTGTTCTCACTGAGCTCCAACCTAAAACTGCTGCGGGAGTGAGGCTTCCATTTCCTTGAGAAAACTGATTTTTGGAAAGTACTCTGAAACCCTATGGTGCTAGTAAATGATGAAGCACAGATTAAAGCTGTGCCCATCTGACTCCTAGGGCCAAATGGCAAACCACATTTCAAAAGTCCCGCTCTCTGTCTTCAAAAATTGACAAGTTGCTTGGAGATATTATGTATATATGCTTCTTCCAGACTGTCTGGAAACACCATTAGGAAGACAGATGCTGCAATAATGGTAATGATGATACTAACTTCCTCCTATTTGCAGAATGCTCTAGAACTTACAAAACACATTCAGAAGATAGGGAATAGTGGAAAAGCAGGAGTTGAGTGGTGTCAGACCCAATATAATTCGATTCCCAGACCCTCTGTCTCCTGGCTGTGTGACTTAGGGAAGTCACAGCCCCCCTCTGGGTCTGGATCCCGTGTCGATGTGCTCACCTCACCAGTCCATAGCAAAGTTAGTGCTCTGAGTCAGGATTTGAACCTGGTAATGACAGTCACTGCTGCCTGAGCCCTTGGGTGCCAGCACACTGTCCCTGTTTATTTGGCATCTTTCCTAGTCTAATCCTCATGACAACCCTACAGGGATGGCGTTATTATCCTACTTATCCTTATATTGTAGCTGAAGATGCTGAAGCCCAGAGAGGTAGGTGATTTTCCTGGGGATTCCCAGCATGAACCTGTGATGACAGCATTTGGGACCTGCTTCTATAGCAGCCCTGAGTCGGGGGTTTCTGGCCTCTCTCTGTGTATATCCAATGGCAAGGAATGCTCACCTTCCAAGGCACTTATCCCCCTAGTTGTTGAGAAGCCCTCCCTTGGGAGAAGCTGGAATCTGTCCCTTGTGAGCTCTGCAGGCTCCATGGACCTTGTAGGGAACTTTCACATCTTTAAAACGGGAACTTGCAACACTAGTTCCTCACTCTCTCCTTCCCTGGACATGGCTTCTTGCCCCTCCTTGTCCTTAACCTGCTTAAGACAATCAATATTCCTCCCATGCCCAGAGGGCGGACCTGGCCCATCTGCAGAGGATTGAGTTGACTGTCACCTTTCTGTCCTGGACGCCCACTCCTATGGATGAGAGGGGCAAGTGACCAAAACCTTCAGCCCCACTTGGCAGTGATGGAAGCTCTAGATGAGATCTAAAGTCTGGATGTTGAGTTGTTGAGCCTGAGTGGCTTGTGGTTTCAGAGACTGGCTCCAGATATACCCCATCCCCAGCCTCTTCCTAATGATAACCCGAGGCTGAGTCTGAGCCATCAAACATGGAAGAGAAGAAACCAGACACTTGAGGATCAAGAGAGCAGGGAAATAGAACTTCCCTGGATTTCTCAGTGTCCCAGTAAAGAGCACTAGCTTCCTGACCATTTTCCTGTACCACGAGAATTAAATCTTTCGTCATTTGTATAGGTAATTGTTCTGATCCAAAAGAATAATAAAATATTTCTCTTCGTGAGAGGACGAAAAATGATTACAGCCTGAACAAGGGCCCCAGGTTAAGCCCTCAAGGTGCCAGGGAGCCTGGAGTAGCCATCTTCCTAAGCAGGCCAGGAAAGCATATGCCATCAGCATGCAACATGCAAGAAGGAATGAGCCCCAGAACTTGGAGACAAGTCCTAGGACTTACCTTAACAGCTGAGAGTGCAAGGGGCTGTCTGGCTCCTGGAGAGGTTTTGTTTGCCTGCCAAAGTGTTGGAGTAAGGAGAGACTTTTGAGGAGGGATGAGGACAGCTGCCTCCTTCCCCTTTATAAGCAAGGAAAATAATTTTTCCTTCTTGCTCACCTATGGAGTGTCTGATTACTCACGTCGGACAATCGACCTCGCTTTCATCACATCATCCTTGGGCAAAGGGGTCCAAAGCATTTGCTATGAATATTTACTGTGAGTCCTTTAATAAGAAATCTGACTCTGATCCAGAACATCTTATATGCACATTTGGGATAAAATTAATAAAAATGGATATTAAAAACCTAAAAGAGAGAGACAGAGAGAGTCTCCAAAGGAGCGATTAAGAGACTGAACCAGAAACAGAAACTCAGAGAGAGAGAGAACAGTTGAGAGGGGAATGAACAAAACAGGTAAGAGCCGAGGGAAGAGAAAGACTGAGAGGCCAGATGAAAGGCACTGAGTCTGTGTGTTTATTCATTCCTTGAGTATTTACTGAGCACCTACTGTGTGCCATGCACTTTATTCAAAACTGGAGACAAGCAGTGAGCGATTTATATTCTGATAAGGGGAGACAGACAATAAACCAACAAGCAGTGAAATATATTGCATGTCAAATGGTGATAAATGTTATGGAGAAAAATAGAGCCAGGAGGGGAGATGTTGGGGATATAGGAGATTTAAAATCAGAGAGTTAGGAGAGGCCTCAATGAAAAAGTGACATTGCGTAATGATCTGAGGATGGGGAGGAGGAGAGCCAGGCGATAGCAGGATTTGAAAGAGTGTTCCAGGCAGAGGGGATGGCAAGTGGAAAGTCCCTGGAGCTGCAGGGAGCAAGGGGACGGAGTGAGAAGCAGGTCAGGGTGATGAATGAGCTCAAATTGGGTAGTGCCTTGTGGGCCACAGTGAGGACTTTGGGTTTTGTTGTTCTAAGTGAAATTTCAACTGACATATGAAAGACAAGCCTACAGGAAGGCCTGAGGCTCCCAGAGCAGAACTGAGTCCTGAGTTGCAGGCTCTGGATTAAGTTCATTCATTTATTCAACTGTCTCTCTATCATTCATTCTCCAAGCCCTACTTTGCCCCAGGGCTTGTGCTGGGCACTGGAGAGAGTGACATGGAAAAGAACCTCCTCTCAGATCTGGAAGAAGAAAACTTTTCAGAGTGGGGTGAGATCCTGCCCTCCTGTAGGTTGGGATAATACTGTCAGTGTGACTTTGATGAGCCTTAAGCTTGGGGACTGAGTGGGTGACAAATTGGGGAGGGGCCACAGGCAAGGAGGAAGGAAGCCTGAGAATGTGGAGGCTGGCGTGGGGGAGAAAGGGGAGACCATTCCCCTCCCCAATTTTCTGTCTTTTCTGTGCTGTGAGAGGCCCTGTCTCCCTGGTGGTTCTGAGCTCTTGCTCCAGGCCGAGCAGGGGAGAGGACAGTGGATGGGCCAGGACAGGTGGCCCTGACATGTGATGCCTGCCCGTTGACTACTCAGTCCTCACTTTTAGAACAGTTTCCAGAAGTGATGGGAGGGGAGGGGCAGGGCAGCTAAATATAGTCCTGGGGCCATGGCTCATTCTGGGAAGTCTGTACACTCACTGTGTGCCCATCACGCGTGGTGCCCGCTGCCAGCTGCTCCTGAGTCCCCTGTCATTCCTCTGAGCTTGCTGCTCGCCTGTTGCTTGCCTTTGTACACAGCTCTGACCGCTCTACGGTCAGGCCTAACCCAGCTGGTCCTCCTGGGAGTCTCTTTTGGCCTAAGATCGCCAACCAGACTTGTGAGTCTTAGGGGCTGGAGATATGGGGGAGGGTGGGCTGGGAATCCTGGAGAGGTGGGTGAGAGGAGGGCTGGGGGTGGGGGCTCTGGGGAATTTGGGGCTGTAGCTGAGGCCAAGGCCTAGGTCAGAGGCTGAGGCCTGGGGCTAACACAGGGGCAAGGACAGCCAGTAATACTGTTTGGAACCTGGGCTTGTGTTTAGGGACTGGAGTTGACAAGGGCCCTGATAGGGCATACTTTGGGGGCTGGGGCTAAGAACTGTAGTTGAGGCTGCCCTTGGGCCTGAGTTTCCCTTACGCTTGGCCAGAACCAGAGTCCCCTCCACTATAGGTTGTGAAGTTTTTATAGGCTGGGGTTGGAGAGGCACCGCTCGGCCTCCCTCACCTACTCCTCCTCCACCCAGGCCCGGTATGTCGGCTGCGCCCGGCCTCCTGCACCAGGAGCTGTCCTGCCCTCTGTGCCTGCAGCTGTTCGACGCGCCTGTGACGGCAGAATGTGGCCACAGTTTCTGCCGTGCCTGCCTTGGCCGCGTGGCAGGGGAGCCAGCAGCGGATGGCACTGTACTCTGCCCCTGCTGCCAGGCACCCACGCGGCCTCAGGCACTCAGCACCAACCTGCAGCTGGCGCGCCTGGTGGAGGGGCTGGCGCAGGTGCCGCAGGGCCACTGCGAGGAGCACCTAGACCCGCTGAGCATCTACTGCGAGCAGGACCGCGCGCTTGTGTGCGGCGTGTGCGCCTCGCTCGGTTCGCACCGTGGCCACCGCCTGCTGCCAGCTGCCGAGGCCCATGCGCGCCTCAAGGTGCGGGACCCGGCGAGGGTCGGGGTCCGATGGGATTGTTGGGCGCTGGGGTCGGGGGGAGGCGGCCAGTCGGGAGGTCGTTGCACTAACTTGGATTTTGAGCTCCAGAGCCCCCCGGGCACTTGGAGTTGCTGGGAAAGAGTGCAGGACGAGGCAGCCAGGAAGGGGGTTCTGAGGAGCTGCAGGCGGAGTCTGGCCAAGAGGGAATCCTCGAGGAGCCACGCGTGGTCGGGTCCTGGGGGGGCGGCGCTACCCAAACCTAGGCTTGGGGTCCTCAGCCCCTGGCGGAGGGGGGCTGAGGACCCCAAGATGTGGGGGGCGCAGTCTGACGATCTGGGGGCGGAGCCCGGCGGGAACAGAACTGACTTGGCGCCCGCAGCCCACCGGGACCCGGCGGTCCCGTCGAGCGGCCACGCCTGCGCTGCATAGGCCCGCGTTAGACTAGGGGCGCGGTGCCCCCGCGTGGCCACCGGCCGGGCGGAGCTGTCGGGTTGTGCGCAGCTGCCCCGCGGAGGCCCGCGCGCCGCCAAGGCGGCCAAACCGGCGGGGGCCTGCGGTTCGCCAAGTGGGGCTTGATGGGAAGGGAGGCGGCAAGGACTAGGCACGCCGGGGCCTGCTCCACCGTGTTCAGGCCCAGGGCGGCACCGAGACTCCAGTCCCGGCTGCTTTTCTGGTTAGAACTGGAGGTCCTGAAGGCCTGTGGAGCCCACACACAGTTGTGCGCGCCCCGAGCTTTGCAATGGCCGTGGGCGCCCAGCAAAGACACTCACGCAGACGTGGGCGAATGGAGACGCTGGCACACACTGGCTAGTACACGTCATACGTGCGGCGAGTCGCATGCATGTGGCTACAGGCGGATATGTGTCCACACAGCCCCAGGAAGGTCTGTCATGAAGTATTTATTGGGCTGTGGAAAAATAAACTACAGGAGTAGGGGCGGGAGGAGGCGGGATCTGGCGGTGTGGAGGGTCCTCGGTTCCCGCGGTGGGGACGCACCCGTTGTCTTCTGCGACAGGTGCATGCAGCACGGGCTTCATTAGCGTTGCGCCGCTTCTCCCCTTGGCCCCCAGTCTCCCAGAGGGGGAGACCACCGTCCTCTGGCAGGTATTCGAGGCTCTCAGACCTCCCCAGGGACCCAGCCTCACAGTCCCTACCGCTCCTGCCTTGCTCTGTCTGGCCCACTCCTGGCCGGTGGTCTCCTCGCCCAGGCCAGGAACCGCCTCCTCCCGGGAGCGCTCCCTGCCCAGGCTCACCTCCGCTGATGACATCAGAACTCCCAACCTCGCCCGTCTTACCTGTGAAGACAGAACGGAGCCCGTGCAGTGGAACAGGGCGGCAGGCGCCCCAGGAGCCTTGAAGGGGGGCAGGTGGGGCGACATACAGCCCGCCAGGGTCCGCCTCAGCCCAGCGCTAAGCCACAGGCAGGGGCTGGGCAGCCGTCTGAAGGGGAGACCCCAGCAAGGAGCCTGAAGGACAAGGGGGACAGGAAGGCTCTGGGAGGGACCTGGGTCCTTGGCGTCGGAGACGGGGTGGGCCCAGCGCCCAAATACCAGACTTAGGGTGGCTGAGGGGACTCATGCGGCCCTTTGAAGCCGTGCCGCTGCCCTTGTATGCCCAGGTCGAGCAGCACGACCGCTGAGCTCGGCGGCCTAGTCCTCGCAATAGAAGGCGACAAGCTTGTCGGTGAGGTCCTCGGGGTCGAGCGGCCCAAGCGCCCCCCGCGGGATGTTCCGAAAGCCCTGGCGCAGCTGCACCGACCCCGGCTTCAGCTTGGGCTCGTCGGCTGTCAGGTTCTTCCGCGCCTCCAGGATGGCGTCGCGCTTCCTTCCCATGGCTCAGCCCGGCACCCCTGAACCTCTGAGAGCTGCGCTGTGAGCCACCAGTCCGGCCGGGGCGGTCGCCCGCCCTGGAGAGGAGACTGGTCTGGCAGCCTGCCAGGAGAGCCCGGGGTCCAACCCTCAGGCTCCTGCTGGGCTGGGACGACTCTGCAAACACCGCCAGGGCGCCCCCTCCTTTCCCCTGGAGGAGTGTGGGGGGGGGGCCGTGCCAACTTGTTGAGGCTGAGATTGCTGTTACCGTTCTGTAGAGGAGGAAACTGAGGTTGGAAGCTATGGCGACAGGAATGGAGCTCCCCTGTACTTGCATTTCAGGAATCACAAACTGACAGGCCTTGGGTGGGATCCAGCCACAGATGTGCTTGGTTGGTGGATGCAGCGGACACTTTCATTAAATGGCCTGCCCCCGGAGGCCATGGTGGGTGGGGAGGCTGACTGGGGGCCAGGCTCACCGAGGCTGGTGCTCTGCTTTTAAGTAAGGGGTGAAGCCCAGGAGTAGGAGGAAGTTGCGTTTCTTCCTCCACACGTCCCCCGCTCACCCCTTGAAAACTGCTGTGTACCAAGCTCTGTACCTGCCTCTCTGGTAGGGGAGACCAAACCACATTTGTGTTGCTCATCCTCACAAAGACCTGTGCTGGGGGCCTGCCTGCTGAGGGGATGGGATCAGGGCAGGCCAGGCCAGGAGGAGTTAACAACGTGGACAATGGCAGGGGAAGGTGCCAGGCTCGGGAGCAGTACTGGCCAGGGCCTAGAGGCACACAGGTGGGTTTGGGATGGGAAGATGGCTGGAGGAGGACCTGACACTGCGGCTGAGCTACAGAGGCAGGTTTAGTGTGGGAGGTGTGGGTTTGGCAGGGGGGCGGCATCCCCATGACCTCCATGCTCTGCCCCCCAGACGCAGCTGCCACAGCAGAAGCTGCAGCTGCAGGAGGCGAGCATGCGCAAGGAGAAGAGTGCGGCTGTGCTGGAGCATCAGCTTGTGGAGGTGGAGGTGGGGAGCTCGGCATGGTGGAACCTGGGGACCGGGCGAGGGGCAGGCAGGGGGTCCCCAGCCAAGTACTTTTTTCTGTCTGTCACCTTCCCCCTGCTCCCTGCAGGAGACAGTGCGCCAGTTCCGGGGAGCTGTGGGGGAGCAGCTGGGCAAGATGCGGGTGTTCTTGGCTGCACTGGAGGGCTCTTTGGACCGCGAGGCAGAACGTGTGCGGAACGAGGCAGGGGTCGCCTTGCGGCGGGAGCTGGGGGGTCTGAATTCTTACCTGGAGCAGCTGCGGCAGATGGAAAAGGTGCTGGAGGAGGTGGCTGACAAGCCACAGACCGAGTTCCTCATGGTGAGCACTGAATGACCTACCCTCCCACCCCTCGGCCATAGCTCAAGCCCCAGAGGCCTCATCCTGTTGTCAGACAGGGAACCTGAGGCCCAGAGAGGGCCAGGAGGAGCTGGGGTCACACATCCAGGAGAGGTGGGCCTCAGGACTGCTATATAGTTGTTTAGGTTGGGCACTGCATTAGGTGGGCACCATTCATATCATAGACATTGTAGGTATGTACATTTATTAGGACAATCTTTGAGCAGGTAGAGTTGGAGTTTCTTGGGGAGAGAGTACCTTTTTCTAATCCACATACATAAAGGGCTAGGGGTGGGCTCGAGTCCTGGGTTTTTGGCTTTTCTGATTCTTCCTGAGCCTACATTCAGCATTTCTGGTTGTCTACTCCACCTTCAGAAATCCCCCGTGTCCCCCTCCCTGCCTCACCTCCATTCTCCTTTTTTCTTTCTCTAGAAATACTGCCTGGTGACCAGCAGGTGAGATCAACCTGGCCCTGCCCCTTTGCCCAACTTGCCCTGGTCTTCTAGGGACACCAGCTGGCTCTCCCTTTACTCACAATGTGCCAGGACACCCCCAATCCAGCCCACTGCCATTTCCCTGCTTGGGCACAGTGTTGTACCCTGGTCCTTGCCCCCTGGGACCTCCTAGACTGGCGCTGTGAGACAGACATAGGCAGGGACACAGTTATCATTGTGTGTGCTCAGTGTGGCTGTGGCGGGAAAGGGCTGGCCGGGGAAGGGTTCCCAGGGGAGTGGACATTTGAGCCGGAGCCTGCAGGAGTGACGAGGAGCTGGCTGGTAGAGTTGGGAGAAGAGCACTGCGGGCAGAGCGGCCGCGGCTGACGGGGAAGAGCAGGTGAAGCTGGCGTGGGAGGTGGGGCAGGCTGGGAGGGCCGAGGAGCTTGGACCTTATCCCAATAGAAGGATGTTTCAAAAACCCTGTGCTAAAACATAGAGAACACAAAGTTAACCATTTTAAGCATTTTTAATTGCACATTTTAAGTTCAATGGCATTAAGTGCATTCACATGTGACCACCACCACCATCCATCTCCAGAACTTTCCATCTTCCCAAACTGAAACTCCAAAGGAAGTTTTAAGTAGGGGTGTGATGTGGGGAGATCCTGGCATCCTCCCCTCCAGCCCCTGGCTTCCTGTCCTCGGGGTACTTCCTCTTGCCCTCTCTCCTCACAGACACCTTCCCCCCTCTCCCTCCCCCCCAGGCTGCAGAAGATCCTGGCAGAGTCACCACCGCCTGCCCGTCTGGACATCCAGCTGCCTATCATCTCAGATGACTTCAAATTCCAGGTGTGGAGGAAGATGTTCCGGGCTCTGATGCCAGGTACTAGGAGGGCTGACTCTGGGCTTGTGTGTGGCAGGCCCCAGCCACACGTAGGGAGGCCTCCCAGTCCCAAGCCAGAAAGTCATCCCATTGCCCCTTTACCTCTGGGGTTCCGACCTACCCCCTGCAGCTCGCTAACCTGCGCCGGGAGGAGAACCTTTGAGGCATGGGATTTACAGTGGGTGACCGACTCGGAGGGTGCTGCTGCTGCTGGCAGCATGGGCGGCTGGGGCCCGGGTTTGAGCCACTGCCTCCCTGTGCGATCCTGGGCCAGGCCCTGCCCTCTCTAGACAGTGGAGATGATAATTCTTGCTCACTGGGGGCTGAGGATCTGCAGAGCTCTTCAGACCCTGGGGACTGGCTTGGGGCAGACACGGACTCTGGTGCCCTGTGGCCCAGGAGGCCCAAGGGCTCAGCCTGGTCTCCCGGGCGCGCATTGGGCTGCTGCCCTTACAGAGCTCCAGGACATACACGCATGGCTGGTGCCGCCCTTGTGGCTGGGGGAGGTGGGGATGGAGGGACTCGCGTTTTATTCAAGAGGAAACTGAGACCCAGAGACTGGGTCAAGACTGCTGAGGACCAGGCTTTCTGACCTTGGGCCTTGGGCCTTTCCTGGGCCTCAGATGGTGAGTCACAGGCTTTGTATCAGTGTGGTCCTGCGGCAGCTCTGGAGGCAGGCAGTCATGGCCTCATGCTCCAGCTGAGCACACGGAGGCTCACCTGCGAGCTGGAGGGGCTCACCTCCCAGGGGTGCTGGGAACAACAGAGGAGACAAGGCTGGCCCTTAAGTTGGTTGGGAGAAGGCTCGAGCGAGGGACGCAGAGACGCAGGGGCCTCACCCTTGTCTCTCTGGCAGCCCTGGAGGAGCTGACCTTTGACCCGAGCTCAGCGCATCCCAGCCTGGTCCTGTCTCCCTCCGGCCGCCGCGTGGAGTGCTCCGAGCAGAAGGCGCCGCCCGCCGGAGAGGACCCGCGCCAGTTTGACAAGGCGGTGGCCGTGGTGGCGCATCAGCTGCTCTCCGACGGCGAGCACTACTGGGAGGTGGAGGTGGGCGACAAGCCACGCTGGGCACTCGGCGTGATCACGGCCGAGGCCCCCCGCCGCGGCCGGCTGCACGCGGTGCCCTCGCAGGGGCTCTGGCTGCTCGGGCTGCGCGACGGCAAGACCCTGGAGGCGCACGTCGAGGCCAAGGAGCCGCGCGCGCTGCGCACCCCCGAGAAGCGGCCGTCCCGCATCGGCCTCTACCTGAGCTTCCGCGACGGCGTGCTCTCTTTCTATGACGCCAGCGACGCTGACGCGCTGGCGTTGCTCTTTGCCTTCCACGAGCGACTGCCCGGGCCGGTGTACCCCTTCTTCGACGTGTGCTGGCACGATAAGGGCAAGAACGCTCAGCCGCTGCGGCTCGTGGGGCCTGACGGCGAGGAGGCCTGAGCCGCTGTGCCGGGCGGGGCAGGGGCGGGGTCGCCTTCGTCAGGCCAGGAGGGAGACGGGTGGGGGGTGGTTGCCAGGGCTGAAGACAGGGCCTAGAGGACTGGGGACGGGGTGGGGTGGGGGTGGGGGCGTGTCTCCCAGAGTTCTGAGATGTGGGGGGCTTGGCATGGACAACGCTTCGGGGGGGGATCTGATGGGGAAGGGAGATCTGAAGTCAGGTCAGTGAGGAAATGTGAGTCTGGGAAGCAGCAGGCTGGCAGGTTCCAGGGAGAAACTGAGGTTGAGGGGGAGGGAAGGGGCCGAGGTTCTGGGAGGATGGGGGAGGAGCTTGTGGCGTGAGAGCCCCTGCAGCTGCTCTCCTGGAGGCCTTCGGGCAGGGGCTGCAGTGTCACTTTACCTAGAGGCCTTCCACCTCGCGGTTCTCCGACTTGAGCTTGCATCAAAATCACGTTTTTAAAGCACACATTGCCGAGTTTCTCGTTCAGTAGGTTGGGGCAGGTACAAAGTGTGCATTGCTAACATGGTCCCAGGTGATGCGGATGCTGCTGGTCACAAGGGTATCAAAAGGGAGAACTGGTGACCTAGAGTACCCCGTTGCTTTACTCAGCTTCCAGGGTAGGTCGAGGCACACATAGATCCAATATATGTTCTTCTGTTCAACAGACATTTAAAAACTGTCAGAGCCTGTGCTGGGTGAATAAACCAACTCTCAACTTATTTCCTTTTGCTTCTGGAATATGTTTACTGAGTGTCTTGGACACTGAGGACATCCCCCAAGTTGCTAACCAAGAGAAAGAGCCTGATGCAAACCCCACTCTGGGCCCTGCTGCTTGTGGGGAGCAGCAGGTTCCCCACTAGATCTCCGAGAATGGGCCCTTATTTGCTGGTTCATACCTTCTTTGGTTTTAGCTCAAAGGCCTATTTCTTGGGTTCTGGAGTAAACATTGAGGCCCAGAGTGAGAGTCCCTCTTTCCTGGAGGGCCAGCCTTCAGGCAGGCCGGCCCCTGGCAGCTGCTACCAGTGTGGGGTTTCCTTGGGGACGGTGGATATGGGACTAAAAGGGTGAAACGAAGGTTGTGGGTGGGGTAAGAGAGGCCTAAAGATCTGGCCCAGGAGGGGACCCCTGGGTGTGTCTCCTAGGGGAGTGTCTATTGGGCCCTGGCTTTGGGAGGTAAAAGAGAGGATTAATTTTGGAAGCTCTTTCATGCTAGGAAATAAAACTATAAAATAAAAGGATTGTTTGGTTGTTAAATCCAATCCCATTAATAAAAACTATTATATTCTGACTCCTTCCTCATTAAATCTGCACGAAGAGCCAAATGCCGTATTGCTGGGCAGTAGCCTCCTAATTGCCCTCTTAGCCTTCAGTCTTGGCCCATGTAATCCTTCTTTTTAAATTTTATTTTATTTTATTTTATTTTTTTTAGAGACAGGGTCTCGCTCTGTTACTCAGGCTGGAGTGCAGTGGCTCAATTCTAGCTCACTGAAACCTCAAACTCCTGGGCTCAGATGATCCTCCTGCCTCAGCCTCCTGAGTAGCTGGGAATACAGGCATGAGCCACCACACCCGGCTGATTTTTCTATTTTTTGTAGAGACGGGGTCTCGTTCTTGCTCAGCCTGGTCTGGAACTCCTGACCTCAAGCTATCCTCCTGCCTTGGCCTCCGAAAGTGCTAGGATTATAGGTGTGAGCCACCTCGCCTGGCCTCACCTTGCACTTTTAGGTTACAGAGACGGCTTCTTTCCTTAAACCTCAGGAACCAGCTTCTGCTAGCTTCAAACTTTGCTTCTGCAGCTTCCTCACCTCCCTCAGCCTTCCTGGAATTGAAGGGTGTTAGGGCCTTGGTCTGGATTAGGCTTTGGCTTAAGGGAATGTGGTGGCTGTTGGATCTATCCAGACCATTCAATCTTTCCCCACATCAGCAATAAGGCTGTTTTGCTTTCTTATCATTCATGCGTTCACTAGAGTAGCACTTTTAATTTCCTTGAAGAACTTTTTCTTTGCATTTACAACTTGGCTAACTAGCACAAGAGACCTAGCTTTTGGCTTATCTTGGCTTTCAATATGCCTTTCTCACTAAGCTTAATCATTTCTAGCTTTTGATTTAAAGTGAGAGGCATGTGACTCTTCCTTTCACTTGAACACTCAGAGGCTATTGTAGGGGTAGTAATTGGCCTAATTTCAATATTGTTGTGTCTCAGGGAATATGAAGCCCGAGGAGAAGGAGGGAAATGAGGGAACAGCTGGTCAGTGGAGCAGTCAGATCATATACAACGTTTATCAATTAAGTTCACAATCTTATGTGGGTGTGGTTTGTGGCCCCCCAAAACAATTACAGTAGTAACCTCAAAGATCATTTATCACAGGTTACATGACATATATGAAAATAATCAAAAAGTGTGAAATATTGTGAGAACTTCCAAACTGTGATACAGAGACACATGCTGTTGGAAAACTGGTGCTGATAGACTTGCTCAACTCGGTTGCAGCAAACCTTCAGTTTGTAGGAAATGCAATATCTGCAAAGTGCAATAAAACGGGGTGTGTCTGCACTTAACAATATCTTATACCTTATAACATGCAAGGGGAAAGTTCTCTTTGACCATACCCCCTAATCATGATTATTCCTCTTCTTTCCTCATCAGAAGTAATCCTAGTTGTCAGTTTAGTGAATAGTTTTCCAGGACTTTCTGTATATATTTATATATATGTATGTCCCACAGAAAACATATAATATTGTATTTTTTCCTGCATAAATGATGTCATACTCTATGTGAGTATGCCATATTATTCTACATCTTCTTCAATGTGCTTTCTTCACTCAGCCATGCAGTCAAGAGATCTGTTACTACACAGAGTGCGTCTTGTCCTTCTAACGGCTGTGTAGTACTCCACTGCATGGACATGTCATTGCTTATTTAATAATTTCCCAATTAATTGGCATTTGTTTCTAATTTTTATGATTACAAACACTGCTGCAATGAATATCCTTGTACATGCCTGGGTGTGTACTTGTGCAAGGATTTCTCTAGGGTGGGTACTGAGTGGTGGAGTTTCTGTGTCCTAGGGTTTGCACCTTTAAAATTTTAAAAGTGATACCAGTTCCTTAGAGTGGTTGGACATGAAGAGTTACAAAAGGAAACTCCTTCTTTTAGCACTGATTTCAGCCATGTTCTGGAGGATTGCATAGCGTTTTGGTCATTTTCAGCTACAAAGACAATCTCATTTTCAGGTATGAAAAAAGTCCAGCATAGTTCAAAATTTAACATCATACCCAATTTAAAGTGATCTGATGTAGAGAAGGGAAGGGGATCTTGTCTTTCACTCTCTTTTTGATCCACCCCCTTCCCCAGAACCCTCCCCATTCCTCTCTGCTGGCTCCTTCAAGGCCAAGGGTAATCAGAGGAAAAGGGGCAGAGCAACACGATTGGTGTGGCTAGGATCTGGGACCCCTGCCTCGTGCTCTTATGGGAGGTAGTGTTGGGATCTTCAGGGATGATGTAGGTAGGCACTCTCTGGCCAACCTCTTTGACAACTCCTCAGCCCCTGCCCCGCCCCCTCCTCCCCTAGAAGTTGCATTTCCTGCAGCCTCTCACTTCCTGGTCCCTTTGCCAAGGCAGGCAGCTGTTTTGGGCAGGGGCCTGCTCCTTTTGTGGGCATTCATTTGGCCTAGGCTGCCTCACATATTCTTACCTGGCCAAAAGGATGTGCTTTTCTCTCTCTCCTTGTCTGGCCATCTCGGGCTGCTTCAGCAGACTCGCCCAGGTTGGAAGCCAGCACGGATCTCCAACCCCCTGGGGACACGCTTCAGGTTCTCCTAAGAACGTTTCATCAGCCTTCATCCGGGCCTTCCCATTCGCGCAGCTACCTCCAGTCGCCACAAGGGGCCTTTCGAAGCAAACCGCCTCCTTGCTTTGAGGCACAGGGCGCCCCCGTGTGGGCAGGAGAGGAACCGCCACAGCTTTCTGTTCTATCAAGGCGGGTGAAGAGGGTGGAAATTCGCTGAAGGGTGTGTCTGCAGCTGTGTTCAGAAGGCAGGACTTTGTGTTGATCATGTTTTGTCCTCAGTTTTAAATAAAAATTCCATCAATTTGCACTCCAAACGGCACTATATGAGAATATAGGTTCCCTAAATCTTCTCCAGCACTCAATAGTATCAAACTCAAATTCTCTTTTCTTTTTGCCAATGTGATGGGATATAAAATATTAATGGCATCACAGAGTTTTCCGAAATTTTAATTTGCACATTTCTCTTTGCATATACTTATCAACCACTTCTATTTCTTCTTCTAAAAATTGCCTGTTCATATTGCTGATTTAAAAAAATGAGTTATTGTTATTCTTTATATATTCTACGTACTTGCTTTTTGTCTATTACATACATGTGATGCAAGTATTTTCTCCTAATCTGACAACTTGTCCTTCAACTCTGTTTATGGAGTTCTTTTCCTTGTGGTATAGAGGGAAAGTTTGGATAGCTCTGGCTTCAGTGTCATCTGCAGGGGGCATTTTTGTGCTCTCAAAGTGCCTCAATGACACAACTCTCTGCACTGTGAGCTCCTGCCCTGAGGACAGAACCTCTGAGTCCTGAGCACGTGCTCTTTGTATGAACAGCCCTGCTGCTCGACCTGGTAGGAAAATTCCTTGTCCCTAAAAGATTTCTAACTGGAGCTTAAAACTTGAACCCTAACTCAACATTCCAATTCCAGTGCAATTGCATAGACGGTGCTTTAGCATTTCACAGAGTGCTTGTGCACCCATGATCCCAAGCGACCCTCTTGGAGGGTGAGAGACGGTCAGAACTGTGCCTCTGTTTTATTGGAGAAAACTAAGGCTCTCAGCAGTTTCCAGTGGCCACTGAGTGATGGTTTCAGGCCTGGAGACCAATCCATCCCTCTCCAAATCTGGGCTTCTCTTTCTCACACAGGCATTATGTAATTCCCATCCTGAGCGAATTCTGAAGCATTTGCCAGGGATATGATAGGCACTCTGAGATCCTCAGAAGGGAAAGGCAATCACAGTCAACTTAAGTGTTGCTATTGTTTTTCTGTCTTTTGCCCCAGAGTAGAAGCTAAACAGAGAATTTAGCAAGGCTGGGGTGGGGCTGGGTGTTTCCGGAAAGGACTCAAGAGCCAGGAAATGTGGAAACACGGCCCCTGCTTCCGTTGCCCAGGACTGGATGAATGGACAGAAGCGGCTCTCACTGTGTAAACACCTTTCCTTTCCTTTTTTTTTTTTTGAGACAGAGTCTCACTCTGTTGCCCAGGCTAGAGTGCTGTGGCATCAGCCTAGCTCATAGCAACCTCACACTCCTGGGCTCAAGCGATCCTCCTGCCTCAGCCTCCCGAGTAGCTGGGACTACAGGCATGCACCACCATGCCCGGCTAATTTTTCTATATATATTTTTAGCTGTCCGTATAATTTCTTTCTATTTTTAGTAGAGACGGGGTCTTGCTCTTGCTCAGGCTGGTCTTGAACTCCTGAGCTCAAATGATCCCCCCGACTCGGCCTCCCAGAGTGCTAGGATTACAGGCGTGAGCCACCGCACCCAGCCCCTTTCCTTTTCTTTTTAAAAAAACGTTTTAAACCTTTTATTTATTTATTTTCAGAGATGAGGTTTCTCTCTGTTGTCCAGGCTGGAGTGTAGTGGTGCAATCATAGCTCACTGCAGCCTCGAACTCCTGGGCTCTCAAGTGATCCTCCCGCCTCAGGTTCCCGAGTAGCTGGGACTGCAGGTGCATCCCACCGCGCCCTGCTCACAATGTTGGAGATTTAACGAAATAGGAAACACTCATGATTTAAGAGGAGACAACAAACAAATGATCATAACAAACTATAAATCCACTATAGTTGCAATTATGAGAAAAAATTGTCTACCCATAAAAGACAAATGAAATTCCAAAACATGTCACTAATGGGATTTCGATTTCTAGTGATTTAGCTTTTGTTTATATTTAGTATTTCTCTGCAGCCTCCCCATTTTCAGGGGTGAGCAGCTGCCATCTGAGTGTCCACAGGGGGAGGAATGGGGACTCGGAGAGAGAGAGACGTCTGATGGGACCGCATTCTCAAGCTGTGCTGTTAGGGAGGGGCTATCGTACTGTTTTCTTTTTCAAACCAGTGAGGATATTGGCACCCACACAAGAAGGAAGTGGCAAAGCTGATTCAGTCTAAGCCCACTAGTTTCCGGCTCAAGGCTGTGAGGTGAATTCTGTCTCTGGATGGAATATCCTACCAGTGGTAGGGTGGTGGTTTTACTGAGACACAGCCTCAGCGTTCACCAGTGACTCGCATATGAGAATACTGTTCTCTCTTCCGTCCTCCCACTAGTAACGCTGAATCAGTCCAGGAGAAGGATGCTGTTTGGGAGATCTTCCTCCACCCTTAACATCTCCCTGACATTTATTCATCTTTGTAACAGAGCAAGAGCAAATCTAGGGATCAGAGCCTTTGGCAAGCAAAGGTTTCTAGGAATTTAATTTGGTTGAACCAAAATAAGTGACTGAGGCAAAGATCTCAATCAATGGAGGTTTAGACCAAGGTTGAGGATTCACCTAGGAAAAACACAAACCACAGCAAACTTGTGGCCATTTTTCCAAAGGGGAATGTGGGAGTTTCAGTATTTAAAGGAGGCGAGGGCATTCGGAAAGAAAGAAAAAAAGAGCAGGAGCAGGGTGGGTAGTGAGACAAAATGGTTACATTCTTGTGAGACCCAGAAAAATCTACATTTTACGTAAGATAAGGTAAACGTTAGAAGAGAAAAAGGGAGTGAAGGAATCATCAATTACATATTACAGATGTCCCTGGGTAGGTGGAAGAATGTCTGATCCTAATCCTATCTTGTTCTACACCTGTGAAAATAAACTTTAATTCATTTAGACTTTATTTATTTTTTGAGACAGAGTCTCTTTCTGTCGCCCTGGGTAGAGTGCAGTGGACTCACCATAGCTCACAGCAACCTCAAACTCCTGGGCCTAAGTGATCTTCTTGCCTCTGCCTCCTGAGTAGCTGGGACTACAGCGGGGAGGCTAAGGCGGGAGGATCGCTTAGCTCAGGAGTTCGAGATCAGCCTGAGCAACTTAAATAGTATCACAGAGAGAGACCAGAAGGGGAACTCCAGAGCTGGGTGATTCAGAAGCTCAGCAGCATTATTTAAGGACCCAGTGATTTTATCTCATGTCATTTGAATTTCTCAATCAGGCTGAACTGAATTGTTGCCAACTTCCTCTTTACTGCTATTGAGTTTCTCATTTCCCCTTTTCCCCTGCAAAAGTGAGGCTTTTACTCACTTTTAATTCCTTTACAGAAAGTATTTAGCTTCCCTAGTATCAATGTTTGCTAAACTCTTAATGTAGCATGTACCATGCTCAATCTTGGGAATATACATTTGGATAATTCAAAATTAATGCCTTCAATAAGTTGTAGTGGGAGAAATAACCTTATAAACAATAAGATCACAGTGTGAGGCCAGGCACTGTGGCTCATGCCTATAATCCCAGCATTTTGGGAGGCTGAGGCAGGAGGATCAAATGAGGCCAGTAGTTTGAGACCAGCCTGGGCAACATAATGAGACACTGTCTCTATAAAAAATAAAAAAATTAGCTGGGCATGGTGGCGCATGCCTGTAGTCCCAGCTGCTCAGGAAGCTGAGACAGGATGATTGCTTGAGTCCAGGAGTTTGAGGTTACAGTGAGCTATGTTCATGTCACTACACTCTAGTCTGGGCAATAGAGTGAGACCCTGTCTCTGAAAATAATGACAACAACAACAACAAGATCACAGTGTGAGAACTGCTAATAGAGCTGTAGGCAACAGAGCTTGGGTCTGAGTAGGAAAATTGGAGCAGGCTTCTCAGAAGAGCTGTCCCTTGGAAAGCCAACGGGAGTTTCTAAGAATACCAAAAGGAAGCAGAAGGATGGCATCTCAGACGTGCTCAATGGTAGCTTGTACTAGTTATCTAAAACTGCATAACAAATAATCCCAAACTTAGTGGCTTAAAACAATAGTAATCATTTTCATACCTCCCATGAATTCTGTGGGTCAGGAACTTGGGGGTGGCATGACTGAGCAGTTCTGACTCAGTGTTTCTCACGAGGTTGTGGTCAGGGGTCAGCTGGGGCCACAGTCATCTGATGGTGTCACTAGGGTTGAAGGATCCACTTCCACGGTGGCTCACTTGCATGGCTGTTGGTGGAAGGCCTATTTTTTTTCCATGAAGCTCTCTCAACAGGGTTGCTTGTGTGCCCTCACAGCATGGTGGTTGACATCCTCCGACTCCAGAGAGAATGATCCAAGGGAGCAGGGAGCAAGGCAGCAACTGAAATGCTTTTCATAACCTAGCCTGGGAAGTCACACACCTTCACTGCTTTTGTATGTCATTGGTCACACTGCCAGCTGTGATTCAGTGTGGAAGGGGGTACCACACACAGTGCAAATATTAGGAGAGGAAGATCATTAAGGGGTCATCTTGGATGCTGGCTACCACATAGGTGGTAGGTGCAACTGATGTGTGTGCTTGGGCTGTAAATGGTTAGAAATAATGCTAAAAATTAGTCATGAGCTAAATTGTCAAGGGCTAGGGAGATTGGCCTTTAACTGTTGGTAATAGGGAAATGCTGAGGGACTCTAAGAGGCATCCAAAGGGCCTCTTCTTATCTAAATTTGGCAACAAGAGCTGTGCAGTGTGTTCAAATAAGCTCCCTCATATTCTCTGCTTTTTCTTTGTGCTGTTTGAAACCTCATGGAGATTTACACACTTCCCAACCTTTCATTTTGTATTGGATTGACTTTTGGAAACTGTGAGTCTGTGTCATATGTACCCTTGGATATTCTTCCACTATATAAAATTTAATATCTCTAAATAAGTTGGGATACTTTGGGTTGCAAATAAAAAATTAAACTCAAAATGATTTAAGCAATGAAAATAATTTATTGACTCAGGCTGGAAAGTCCAGAGGTACAGAGGACGTTAGATGAGGTTTGATCCAGAGTTCCTTGCTTTCAGGAGGGATCTGACTCTGTTTCTGTGATGTATTGATTCATCTTCAGGCAGACTTTCTCCACAGTGGCAAAAACGCCTGTGGTGGTTCCATGTTGTACATTACCCTGGGAAGAGAAAAAGCTCCTTTGTCCAGAGATCAACTTTTATTGGTCACGTGCCCGTACTTGAACCCTTCACTTACGTCAGAGTGACGGACTATACAAATTTGGCTTAGTGTAGTTCACATGCTCCACCCTTAGAGCTGGGGACAAAGGCAGTTTTCCTAAACCACATAGTCCTCCAAGTGGAAATTAAGAGTTTCTGGGAAGGGTGCAATTCGAGGCTGGTGTCAACTAAAATAAAATCCTAAGTCTTCCTGCCAACTGAATGAACCTTGGCCAAAGGGACCCTATAAAAACCTTAAAACTGAATCCCTGACCTTAAAGGGAAGGGGAGATCAAACACACCTCATTATACCCCCTCCCTTTTGGAGTTTAGACAACAATTGATTAGCATTAATGTTAAAACAGATTATAAGGCAGACAAAAGAGACTCTTCACGACAGTAAGGTACTAAATTATTAACAAGACCTAAGGCCATGCAGGGCAAAGGTTAAATCACACCTGCAGGCCATCTATTTGCTTAACAGATCACTTGAGTTGGTATAGCAGTGGCTTGTTTCTGATTAACAGACTTCCTCATCTTAACGCATTCCAAGCCTTTAGACAAAGTTTTATTTCTTTAACAGAAACAGATTACAAATCAAATAATCTTTGAAGCTGCCTATAGCCTGTAAGCCCCCTGTTTTGAGATGTCCCATCTTTTTGGGCCAAACCAATGTACACCTTCTATGTATTGATTCATGATTTTACCTGCAATTGCTGTCTCTCTAAAACATATAAAACCAAGCTGTAACCCAGCTGCCTCAGGACCAATTGCTCAAGACTTCTTGGGTGTGGCTCCTCCAAACTTCCCCACTGGGCCATGGTCATATGTACTCAGAATAAACCTCCTTAAATTATTTTACAGAGTTTGGGTTTTTTCTGTTAACACTGGGGAGGTAACCACAAGTTATCAACACAAAATCAAAACTTTCATGTGGTTCATCTAACCAATATTTACCAAGCCCCAGCCAAATATAGTGCAGGGCCCTGGGATAGAGCCATGAACAGGACGCAGTCCCTACTCTCAAGTCAGGCATGGTTTATTAACCCCCAAGAACATAAGGTCTCTAAGGTGGGGATTCTTCCTCTCTTATTCATGTATGTATCCTCAGAGCCTGGAACAGCACCTGGCACCTAGTAGGCACTTAGTAAATAATCTGTTGAATGAATGGCCTAAGGGAAAGAGAGACATATATCCAATTCATCACATCATATAAGGTTTACTTCTGGCTCTAGGGACTTTGAGGGGACAGGGGTGTGATCTGCCCTTTCATTTCTCCTTCCTCTCCTCTTCCCTCTTCTGCTTGTAGCTCCCCCAGGGTGAGACTGGGAGGAGAGAACTGGAGGGATGGCAGGGGGTTCCTTACATGCCTGGCGGCCCATTGATGGTGGGAAGTGCCCCTAATCTCCCTAGTCTCCAAGCTGGGTCCATCTCTTGCTTGTGATCCCCAGTGGGTGGGGTATAAAGTGTCCCTGGGGGTGGAATTTAGCTTTACCATGTCCCCCTCCACTGCTGAGGAGCCCCTTGAAGTGAGAGATGCCCACCTCCCCTGGGGGGTTCTGCCCCAGCCCTTTCTCTAACTTCCCTGTTCCTTCCTGTGGAAGCAGGAAGCCCCCATATCCCTCAATTTCTCCATCTTATTTAAGCCACATACCCTTTTCCAGAGGTAAGCGCTCATACCTGTAGCCTTTCCCCAAAGGTATAAGGATCTCTGCATCTCGCGTTGTCCCACACAGGACCCACGATCATGGCTTCTCTCTTCCCAGTAGAATCTCCCAGACCCAACTCTCCCAATCTCTTTCCCCTGCCTACAGACAAATTACCCCTGTCTGTAAAGCCCCGAATAGGGAGGGCCTGAAGCTGAATGTGACGGCAGTGATAGAGGGTCAGGTCAAGGATGCCTAAGGATCATGGTTACTTTGTCAAACTGTACAAGATGTTTCATCCAGAGGATGTTTAGAATAATGATAAATGATAATGTGGCAGGGAGAACTAGTTGTTTCCCAGTATGCTTTTCTCTTCTTCCTTTAGCTTGGCACATGACTCTTTAGAATAAAGACCACACTTCCCAGCTTCCCTTGCAATTGGTGTGATCATGTGACTAAGCACTGGCCAATGAGATGTGAGGGGAAATGGTGTGTGCAACTTTTGGATTACATCTTTAAAGGAAGAGGCATGCCCACCACTGCCTCTCTTTATTCTTCCTGCCAGAGGGTAGACTTGGTGGTGAGGACAAAATCCTTGGGACGACAGAGCAACCTGCTGGAAGGAGCCTGGATCTGCAACACTGTAGAGCCTCTGTAACCTTCCCAGAGTGCTTGTGCTTGGGCTGTCAACAGGACAGTCTGGTTTAAGTCACTTATTATAGCAGGTGAACCTTAGTCTCAACCAATACAAATTACCATTTATTGGGCACATCCTACATGCCAGGCACTGTGCTAAGCTTTTCACACACATTTGTTAATTTAACCCTTACAAAAACTTTTTAAAGTAACACATCACTTAGGGCTTTTTGGACAAACAACAGAACAAGTAAAAAATGGAATTTATTGAGAACAAGTAACATACTCCAGGAATTAGTATCTTTGTCCCTGGTCCTGCTCAGGTCAGGCTCTGAGCTGCTTCTGCTTTCAAGGCTGGCAATCAGGAGGAACTATTTTAGGGTCAGTGAAACGGCTGTCCTTGCCCTGTAAGTGACCACTGGCCAGCCATGTTTTTATTGTGACCTTTAGTGGAAATCTACCACAATGTCTGTGATAGTTCCTTTCTGTGAACTGTTTTTTTGACCTGCCCAACAGTGGCCCCCTGCTTGGACAACTGAGGGAGCAGGAGAGCAGCCTAGAATGCTTCCAGGCACTTTGAGCCAATATAGGCTTTGTGTCTCATTGACACTGTGCTAGCCATAACATTGATCAACCCAAGACACATGCACTTTGACATTCTATTGCCTCATTTAATTATCACAACAGCTCTAAGATGTTAGTACTATTATTACCTCCATTTTTCAGATGAGGACAGTGAGGTCCAGAGAGTAACTTGCTCAAGGTCACATTCTTATAGAGCTAGGATTTTAACCCCCTTAGTCCAACCCCAGACTCCACAGGCTTAACAATATGGCTGAGGATGACACTCAGGTGGAACTTTTCTTGGCAATCCAATGCAATGGAAAAAATAATGTTTTCTTATTTGTACTTCCCAGAACCTTCTCAGGAGGGTGGATCCTGTGTGGCAAGTTCCTTTGAATGAGGTGAGTCAGCAAATTGGAGGAGTTTAGACAGGGATAATTTATCTGTGTAGGCAGGGGAAAGAAATGGGGGGAGTTGGGTCTGGGAGATTCTACTGGGAAGAGAGACACTGTGATCCTGGGTGCTGTGTGGGACAATGGCAGATGCAGAGATCCTGATACCTTCCTTCCCTTGAGAGCAAAGCTAGAAAAATTTGAGAGAAGAAACATGGCAAAGCAGATTTGTGAAGTTCAGTACAGAGCATCATGTTGATGCAAAACCTACTTATTTAGGAAGAATAGTCCAGTCAGAGGGAATAGCCAACGTGATGGCCTTACAATGGAAGTGTGCCTGGCATGTTTGAGGAACGGCAAGGAGGCCATTGTGCCTGGAGTGGCAAGAGCAAGGGGTCTAAGAAAAGGAGATGAGCTCACAGAGGTGAGGGTCGGGTGTGGGATGACAGATCATGCAGGCTTGCAGGTTGTGGAAAGGACTGGCTTTTACTCCCCACTAAGGTAGCAGACTTTGCAAGGTTTTGAGCAGAGGAGAGGCATGATATGTGTTGTGTTTTTTTTTTTTTTTGGACAGAGTCTCACTCTGTTGCTCTGGCTAGAGTGCCGTGGCATCAGCCTAGCTCACAGCAACCTCAAACTCCTGGGCTCAAGTGGTCCTTCTGCCTCAGCCTCCCAAGTAGCTGGAACTACAGGTGCAAGCCACCATGCCTGGCTAATTTTTTGTTTCTATTTTTAGTTGCCTGGCTAATTTTTTTCTATTTTTAGTAGAGACGGGACCTCCTCTTGCTCAGGCTGGTCTCAAACTCCTGAGCTCAAGCAATCCACCCCCCTCAGCCTCCCAGAGTGCTGGATTACAGGCGTGAGTCGCTGAGCCCAGCCTGTATTGGTTTTTTTTTTTTTTTTTTTGAGACAGAGTCTCACTCTGTTGCCTGGGCTAGAGTGAGTGCCGTGGCGTCAGCCTAGCTCACAGCAGCCTCAAACTCCTGGGCTCAAGGGATCCTCCTGCCTCAGCCTCCCGAGTAGCTGGGACTATAGGCATGCGCCACCATGCCTGGCTAAATTTTCTATATATTTTTAGTTGTCCAGATAATTTCTTTCTATTTTTAGTAGAGACAGGGTCTCACTCTTGCTCAGGCTGGTCTTGAACTCCTGACATTGAGTGATCCACCCGCCTCGCCCTCCCAGAGTGCTAGGATTACAGGCGTGAGCCACCGCGCCCGGCTCTGTATTGGATTTTGAAGGGATCCTTCTGGCTGCTGTACCGAAAATTGACTTTCGGGGGAGGCAAGTACAGAAGCAATTAGGTATGGAAAGAGGCCACTACAGTTGCCCAGGAAGGATGCTGGTGACTTCCACAGTTTTGGTAACAGTGGAACTGATGAGAAGTGGTCATATTTTGGACAAGTTTGAAAGCAGAGATGTAGGAGTTCCTGATGATTTTTGGTGTGAACAACCGAAGGATGCTATTGTCATGGACCAAGTGGATGCAGGGGAACAGCTCCACCGTGGCACCCTGGTGACCTGGTACATATCTACACAGGCCACATAGGCAAAGGCTCGGAGCGCAGGCAGTCCGAGTGTGGGCAGAATGCCTGCGAGCCTCCCTGAACAGAGTGTGGGGGGCCATCTCCTGCTCGCCTCCTTACCTCCCTTCGGAGGCTGTCACGAGATAATCTCTCACGGTCTCCCACGTTCTGAAAAGGTCTGTTTTGGTCCTCTCCTCCCCCTTCCCCTTCCTACCCAGAGTGGAACCGCAGATGACACTGCTTAAGCTGTGGTCTGGAGTCCAGCCACCCCTCCCTTTCCATCCATTTTGATGTGCAGAACCAGAACCATGGGGAACTTTTGCTACTTCTCCTTTTGCTGTCTATGTAAGTAATGATGAATTGAACCTAAAAATGGCGCACTGCACCTTTTCTGGTCAGATCAGTCAGGTCTTGGCTGGTCTGGCCTTGTCTTGTGTGTGTGACGCTGACGTGGGGCCAGCCGAGGTGGGGCGAGATGGGACGTGCTCAGGAGTTCAGCTGCAGCCATACTTGGCTTGCGGTGTCCGCTAGCCACCTCGTGGGCAGGTGGATATCGGAGTCTGGAGTTCAGGAGCGAGGTCTGAGATGGAGACATGCACCTGGGGATATCAGCATATGTGTGATATTTACAGCCACAAGGCCACCTAAGGACTGAGTGTAGATAAAAAAGAAGCCCAAGGACTGCACTCTGAGATCCTCCTTAAGATGTTGGGGAGAAGAGGAGAATCGGCAAAAGAAACTGAGAAGGATGGACCAGGTGGTAGAAGAGAACCAGGACAGGGCGGGGTCCTGAGGGCAAATGTATGAGTTAGTTCCAGGAATCGATGGTCAAATGTTCAAAGCTGCTGCGGAGTCACTTAAGATGAAGACTGAGAACTGAGCCCTGGAGTTGCCATGTGTCCTCAGTGCCCTTGATGAAACTTGTTCAGGTGGAGTAAGGGCTGGAGTTAGGCAAAAGTTTGATTGGAGGGTCTGAAGGAGAATGGGAGGAGCAGAACAGGGCTCGGCAAACGCAGACAACTGTTTTGGAGAAGTTTTGCAAAAGGGCAGCAAAAAAGAAAATGTGGCAGTGGTTGATGGGGAAGTGGGAACAAAGAAAGGCTTGTTTGCTTTTTCATTAAGAAAAAACTATTATTTCTGATGGGAATACCAGACACACACACACACACACACACACACACACTGTATTCTTTCTGCTGGTCTTATATATTATTCTAGAACCAACACCATACTTTTACTTACTGTGGCTTTAGGGTATTGCTTTGATAGGGCATGTCTGGTTATGGAATGACATAATTTAATAGGGTAGGTTTCATTGTTTTGTAGGCCACTCCTCTGCATTTTCTCTTCTGGTAAATTTTAGAGTCAGCATGTCAAATTCTGTAAGAATTCTGTTGGGTGAGATTACATTGAATTACTGAGCAATCTAATGGAGAACTGATATTTTTACAATGTTAAGTCTTGTCATCCATGAATATGATTTCTCTCTCTATTCTTTTATGTCCTTCAGGAAAAGACTAGCAATTTAAAAAATATATAGTTCTTATATATTTATTTTTTTCTTTTTTATTTCAGCATATTATGGTGGTACAAATCCTTAGGTTACGTATATTGCCCTTGCCCCGCCCCCCCTGCCCCCCAAGTCAGAGCTTCAAGCGTGTCCATCCCCCAGACGGTGCACACTGTACCCATTAGGTGTGAATATACCCATCCTCTCCTCCCCCCTCCCACCTGCCTGACACCTGATGAATGTTAGATTTGTGCCTAGGTGTTTTCTAGCTTTTTTGTGTTATAAATGGTGTTTTTCCTATTTTCTAATTTGTTATCACTGCTGAATAAGAAATGGGTTAGATTTTTTTTGACACCTTATTGTCCTAGATTCTGAATGGGTTAGATTTTTATATGTTCATCTCATTGTTTTAGAATTAGAACAAGATTAATTCTAAGAACTGTCAGTTCATGGTCTTGGATTTTCATGCCCTCTGTAAGTGATACATTGAGCCTACCTCAAGTAGGAAATAGAGTCAGGACTGGATATTACTGCTGCCCATCATTTTTGCTCTTGGGGAGGCAATAAAGAGTCAGAACAATTCTTCTCTTTGGAGCAGTTTCCTAGCTGTGCCCACAGAATTGGGCTGTGAACTGGTGACATCCAGGTTTGCTCAGACTGAAAGAGAAAATAATTGTGCCAACAGTGATATGTAATGCTGTAATCTTGCTTTATATTGACTTGGGTAGATGAGATATCAGCAGTAAAAAGAAGTTTGACAAATATAGGGAACTAAAATTTCTTTCTAAAAGCTTATTTTAAAAGAATACAATTCAATAAATAGAACTAGGAAATTATTCATATGGGTAAAAATGAAATTGGATTTTCTACTTAACAGTACAATCATGTACAAATCAATTCTACACAAAATAAGAACTTAAATAATGGAAATAAAAGGCTGCGTGTGGTGGCCCACACTTATAATCCTAGTGCTTGGAGGCTGAGGCAGGAGGATTGCTTGAGGCCAAGAGTTCAAGACTAGCCTGGATAACATAGCAAGCCCCTGTCTCTACAAAAATAAAAAAAAGAAAAAGAAAAATGGAAGTAAAGGAGGTATCTGAGAAAAATACATTGGTGAGAAGAATTTTTTTTAACCTTAGGGATTTCTTAAACATGTGACAGAGAAGGCTAATAAATTTCGTTACACTAAACAAAGAACTTCTGCCCAAGAAAATGACAATTGTAGTAAATAAGAACATCTAATTTACAGTTTGAGCACGAGTATCAGAAGAGGTGATGTCTGTGAAAGTGAGTTCTGAAGCACTAGAAAATGGTGGATGCTTTTACCTTTGAATTCCCCCCAAGGTGCCTTATGTTCTGTTTAGGTTGATTTGATGTTGGGAAGATTGTTTCACTCAAATTATTTTAAGTTTGGGATACTTTTTAGTTAGAATTCCATAACATCAACATCTTTCCCCAGTGTGGGTAGGAAAAAAGAAAAAAGAATTCCATAACAGGTGTCACCACTTTCTCCTGATTATTACACTTTCGTGTCCCCTGAAGTTGGACCTGGACATATGACATCTTTGGCCAGTGAAATGTGAGCAGAGTGATGTATGTCACTTTCAGGAAGAAACATTTGAGAGCCTGTGCGTTGCTCTCCATGCTCTTTCTCTTCTGTCTTGGTGTTCATGGAGGCACATGTTGATGTGGAAATTTGATGCAGTCAAAGAAGACTGGAACTCTGAGATAACCTGTGGAGGACAACTGCCTGGAAGAGTTTCTTAGACCTGAAGTGAATTTTGAACAAGTGAGAAGTAAACTTTTATATTAGCCACTGAGATTTTGGCATTGCTTGTCACTGCAGCATAGCTTAACCTATCCTTACTGATACGGAAACCTATAATCTGGATTGAAAACTCATCTGAATCGGAGGCAGTTCCAGGGCACTTTTCTTCTTTCTTCTGGGGACTATATTGTCTCTCACACACAGTGTCTCTACCTCTCTCTGCAGGTCAACTCTGATCTTCTCTCACTAATGACCAGCTTCTCCTGCTTACTTATAATTTTAGTTTATGCAAGTACTCTCCGGCCCCAAATCCATATCCTGAGATCTCAGCCTCAGTTCCCACTGCTAACTGGGTGTCTTCCATTCAGTTGCTTTTAGTTCTTAGTCCAGATTCCTACGGGAGGGGCCTGAATCGGTTCAGTTTATCTTTTCATTCCATGTCACCTCATTCTTTCATTCAATGAATATTTTTCCCAAATTTTATTGTAGCAAAATATATATAACATACCATTTACCATCTGAACTATTTTTAAGTGTATAGTTCAGTGGTATTAAGTACATTTATATTCTTGTGCAACAATCTTCACCACCTATCTCCAGAACTCTTTGTTTTGCAAAACTAAAACTCTATACAGATTAAACAATTATTCTCAATTCTCCACTCCTCCCAGCCCCTGGTAACCACCATTTTACTTTCTGTCTCCAGAATTTAACTTTAAGTTTTGATACCTCATATAAACGAGGTACAGTATTTGTCTTTTGGAGACTGGCTTATTTCACTTAGCATGGTGTCCTGAAGGTTCATCCGTGCTGTAACATGTGTCAGAATTTCTTTTCTTTTTACGGCTGAGTAATAGTAATAGTAGTAATTCTGTATATATGCCACATTTTGCTTATGCACTCATTGTTGGTGGACACTTGGGTTGCTTCTACACTCGACTGCTGATGATATGAACATGGATGCACAGACATCTCTTTGAGACCATGCTTTCAATTCCTGTGGGTGTATATAATTTAAGTGGGATTGCTGGATCATATGATAATCTATTTTTAAATTTTTGAGAAACTACCAAACTCTTTTCCACAGCAGCTGCACAATTCTATGTTCTCACCAACAGTGCATTAGAGTTCTAATTTCTTCATATTCTTGCTATACTTGTCTTCTGTTTTTTAAAAAATAGTAGCCACCCAAATGGGTGTGAGGTAGTGTGGTTTTGATTTACATTTCCCTAATGATTAACCACGTTGAACATCTTTAATGTGCTTTTTGGTCATTTGTATATATTCTTTGGAGAAATGTTTATTTAAGTCTTTTTCCCATTTTCTGTTTTTTTTTTGTTGTTAAGTTTTAGGAGTTCTATATATATTCTTGACATTAATCCCTTATCAGGTATATGATTTGCAAACATTTTCTCCCATTCTATGGGTTGCCTTTTTACTCTGTTGATAGTGTATTTTGATGAACAAAAGTTATTATAATGATTTTCATGAAGTCCAGTTTGTCTATTTTTTTCTTTTGTTGCTTGTGCCTTTGGTGTCAAATCCAAGAAATCATTGCCAAATCCAATGCAATGAAGCTTTTTCCTATCTTTTCTTCTAAGAGTTTTATAGTTTTAGCTTTTACATTCAGGTCTCTGATCTATTTTGAGTTAATTTTTTGTATATAATGTTAGATAAGAGTCCAGTTTCATTCTTTTGCATATGGATATTCAGTTTTCCCTGCATCATTTTTTGAAAAGACTGTCTTTTCCTCCATTGAATGGTCTTGGCACCATTGTTGAAAATCATTTGAACATATATGTGAAGATTTATTTCTGGACTCTCTGTTCTATTCCATTGTGTATATGTCTATATGTCTGTCTTTATGCCAGTACCACACTGTAGTTTTGTAACAATTTGTTTTTTTTTTTCTTTTTTTAAGAAATGGAGTCTTGTTATGTTGCCCAAGCTGGCTTCAAATGTAGTAAGTTTTTTTTTTTTTTTTTTGAGACAGAGTCTCGCTCTGTTACCCGGACTAGAGTGAGTGCCGTGGCATCAGCCTAGCTCACAGCAACCTCAAACTCCTGGACTTAAGCGATCCTACTGTCTCAGCCTCCCGAGTAGCTGGGACTACAGGCATGCACCACCATGCCTGGCTAATTTTTTCTATATATATTTTAGTTGGCCAGATAATTTCTTTCTATTTTTTTTTAGTAGAGATGGGGTCTCGCTCTTGCTCAGGCTGGTCTCAAACTCCTGACCTTGAGCGATCCACCCGCCTCGGCCTCCCAGAGTGCTAGGATTACAGGCGTGAGCCACCGCGCCTGGCCTGATGTAGTAAGCTTTGAAATCAGGAAGTGTGAGTTCTCCAGCTTTCTTCCTCTTTTTCAGGACTATTTTGGCTATTCATGATCCCATGAAATTCCAAAGAACTTTAGAATAGATATTTTTATTACTGCAAAAAACATCATTGGGATTTTTTTTTTTTTGAGATGGGGTCTTACTCTGTTGCCTAGGCTGGAGTATGGTAGCATGATCATAGCTCACTGCAGCCTCAAACTCCTGGGTTCAAGCAATTCTCCTGCCTGAGCCTCCCAAGCAGCTGGGACTACAGGTGTGGGCCACCATGTCTGGCTAACTTTTCTATTTTTTGTAGAGATGGGCATCTC